>QOCX01000208.1:174599-187376 GCA_005959815.1 Sarcophaga bullata
AAAATAAAAAAAAAAAACACTGCTGTTACACAAGCCATCGATCGATCATAAATCACAGTCTTCAATTTTTTTTTCGTTTTTCTTTTTGGCTTATCACAGTTTATTTTTCTGTTTATTTTTGTTGTTTGTACAACATACAACAAACCACCAGCTCTGCTCAGAACTTCATGCACATGACACATTACATTTACATTGATTGGACTCAAGTTAAATTGTTCCTAATTTTTATAGGCATATTGAAAATATCAAAAAAAAAAATATAAAAGAAGGGGGTCAAACAAATTGGGACAATCAGAGAATTTCAAATAAAATAAAATTAAAAAATTTCTTTTTCGTATCAGTAATGTAAAGAGTGTGAAATAAGAATTGTGCAGGAAAGCACGGTAAACACATGTAAAATTGCATTTTATACCGCGTTTTTGTAAGGCGAACGATTTTACCTATGTTTTCCACATAAACAAATGAACAAGCGAAATCGCTCATCTTGCAAAAGCAGGCTCTTATTCATTTAATTTTAAAAATATCATTGAACAAGAATTCCGTAAGAAAATAAGTAAAAATTTTAAAATGGATTCCGTTTAGCGGAAAAACTGATTTCTGACCCGATTTTAGTTTCCCAGGTCAGACATTTCGATCAAAACGAAATATGAGCACATATTTCAGATTTTTGCCAAAAGCTCTGAGAGTAAAAAAAATTGCCGTGAAAAGTTTCTCAAAAATCTATCGTTTGGAATCGACTTTAAACTGTAGTTCCCGCCACTCATATATAAAATTAACACACACAACATAAGTGGCGTGAGAAGCTAGCTAAAAGAAGTTTTGTCGTAAATGAAGTAGAGATCTGCTAACAAAATATGTTACACATGAGGCAATAAAGGCATACAAGATTTGAAATAATATTACCAATAAGTTAAGTTTGTATAAGAAAAAGTGTATACCCAAAATTTTTCCTTGCACACTCCTTACTTTCTAATAACAAAATTGTACTTGCATTGATAGCTTAAAACATAATTATTTTCCTGGAAATATTACAATAAATGTGAGTTAATTCGCCAATCTTGTTCTATTTTTAAATATTTCTAGTTTCGGATCATAAAATTATATTCAGTTTTGGTAGGATACCGAATTAGAGGCACCACATGCCTACCTTCATTAGTTTTCTAGCAGTAGTATCATACAGTAAGTGCCTTGATAGTATATTGCCATGTTTTGAGTATAATCCCCATTACAGACTCTCGTCTGTTACACTCAGCAATGGTATGTGGATCACACCTACAACCTTTATATGTTATATGCTGTTCTGCTTTATTGAAGATTGAAATTTTAGTTGCAGTGCAGAGTTGGTATAAATTCCAACATCTGGTTAAGCATATTATGAAGAGGGGAGCCATAAGGCTATGAAATGATTGAGCTTTAGTATACGGAAGGCTCTATCAAACGGCTTCAGAGAATACTTGTTTTATATGGTTAGCTTCAGTGTTCAGGAGGATCGTCTATACATTATTGACAGTCAGTTTAGCAGAATGCCAAGCATTTCATAAATGTTTCTAATATTGCAGGGCAACGAAACAGATCTCATTGGCTTAGTTCAGCTCTTTGAAGCTGATAGTGGTAACAATAAGTATTACTTTTGCTAATTGCAGGTTATATCATTATAATGTTGTTCAGGACCTTAAGTATATTATAGTGGTTAAAATGTTTAACTACAAACTCGAACAATCCGCGTTCCAATGCGGAAAACATGATCGATTGATTTTTTCGTAATGATTTTCTAATTCCAAACATTTGGTGACTTAAATCCCGCTCAAAGAATTTTATCCAAAAAGCTATTTAGCTAATAGAACATCAACACTTAATCCCGATCATTTTATAAGGGTCTTGACTGCCACAGGGAAATTTGTTCTGTGCAACGAAAGATGGTAACCCTATCATTCTAGTACAATAGACTCCATCTCTTGTTGAGCTTAAAAAAAATTAAAACTTGGCAATGAAACTGAAATAAGGCCTAGAGTAATAAGACAGTTTAGCAAAGCAAAGCAGAATTTAATAAATTGTAAACTTTTAAGACAACTTCCCATCCGACCACTGATTTAGCGATCTGTTGTGCATATAAGACATAAAAGTTAAGTTTATAACAAGGCTTTTTAGCCTATTTTACAGCTTCTTAACTTTGCTTTTTATGATTTATTTTCCATGATAATAAAAACCTAGACTTTTTCGGGACACAAACTCTGCTAACAGAGTTTTTTTCTTTCCCCAATCAAAACTTCAACGACATTACAAAGACAAATGTTGCACAGCTTTGTTGAATCTTGCAAGTCATTTATGATAGAAACCTGTTAAGATTATAGAATCTGAATTTCTATTAACGATAATCCTATAACGATAACTAAAGCCCTATATTCTCTGTCTCGAATTTGAGTTAGCATGTAAGAAATTACGAAAACTTTTGAACGCCCTAATGAAAATTTTTCAACCAAATTTTTTTTTTTTTTTTTTCTTTTACAAAGAAAATTTATCGTCTTTTAATTTGTATTTCTATTGAAATTTATCTCCACAGCCATTTATAACCACTAAATTGTCTAATTTTTTTAAGCGTTAGATTCAGTTTATAAATGTTTAATGAGGATGATATTGTTTCGTTGAATTTATGCTCAACGTTGTCTATAATTTTCTGGGTGAAGTTTTTTTTTTTTTTAATGAATTTGTTTAAATGTTTTTGAATTAATTTTATTAACAAATTCATATAAATTTTGTTGCCCTGCAACTTCCGTTTAATAATTAATTTTTTTTTCTTCTTTTTAACTCTCGTTTGCTTTTTAATTAAAATTTTTTTATTTGTTTTTTTTTTTGTGTATTTACCTCACACATTTAATTTTATTTCAAACAATTTTTTTAAATTAAAAAAAAGAAGAAGAAGAAGAAAATATATTTTTTGGTTGTTGTTATTTTTGTTAAAATTTGTAGATATTTTGTGTTAATAATTGTTTTTAAAATTCAAATTGTGTTTTAGAAACCAGAAAGTAATAACAAAATAACAAACATTTTAGCCATAGAGAGGGAGAGAGAGAGAGAGAGAGAGAGAGAGAAAAACGTTTTAAAGTTTAAAAATATTACCATATGTGTAGGCAGATCACGTACAAAGGTCTTCAAATATGGTCAATTTTTGTTTAATTTTTTTTTTTTTTTTTTTTTTTTTTTTGTTGTTATGAAGAAAAAATATAACAAAAAACAAAAAAAAACTACAAACGTTATTATAGATTTTAATAGCCATAATCTTAGGCCATGGCAATATGTGCATGAATGAATGAATCGACTCGAGTACAACAAAAACAACAACACCACCACCACATAATGGCAAGAATAACAACACCAACAACAACACAATAACAAAAATAGTACATTTATATGCAAGTCTGGTAACAGCAAAAGCCAGACCCTAAAATATTTACAAACAATAAAACTACACATGCATAGATAGGAGCAGGGATGGCATGAAAAGGTTTTTAAAATTTTGTTTAAGAAAAAAAGGGCCTTTAAGAAAGCACATACACTTGTACACAGTTAACATTGCAGTATTCTGTAATAGTAATTAAGAGAGCATAATAATAAAATATCACAATAAGGAAAATTGATACCACTTTGAAAAGTAATCCCAGACATATCTGGACTCTCCGTTTTACCATGTGTATATAGAGTGTTCGATGTATTATGTCTCGTTTCTTCTGCAATAGTTACAAATCTATGCCAGAATTTTCGAAATTGAAAAAAAAATCGATTTTTTAAATCTAAATAATGAAGATTCCACTGGCCACCCTTTTGCTTAAAAAGGGATTGGTTATGGGCTATTTCTTCCAAAGTGGTAACTAATCCTCTAGAGACTTGTAGGGTTTTAATATAAAAGATATTTTTTTTAAATTTCTGAACTTATTTGAGGTATTCTTAGATACAACTTATACTTGTTGGCATACACACATATGTTTGGACCCGATACATGTCATACATGTCTGTTAAAATTTTTGCCCAAGCCAAGATGTGGCTTCTAAAAAAGTTCTTCCTCTGATTCTTTTTTAAAAGTCTACCTTTTGAGAACCCTAATAGCTCGCTGTCGTAGAGACCGTCGCACCATAACGGACTGTCGTTATAATAAAAGAGTTCCAATTAGGCAATAATACTGTTAATTTACCCAGGGTCAGACGTCTTCAATAGACCATAATATATAAAACTATTTCTACGGCGATGTCCTCTCAGCAGATTTCTGGCAAAAACTAATAAAATTACTACGAAAAGTTTCTCAAAAAACTGTAGTTCGGAGTCGACTTTAAACTGTACGATCCGCCACCCGCCATCCATGTGTACAATTAACAAGCACAATATAAATTAGTGTGAGGGAATAGGTTGTAATCCTAATCGATAGGTTGTAATGACCTATTATGTGCGGTATGTATGTAAATTACAAGCTCAAGTGTGTAGTCTGAAATGCTTCAATATTGCAGGGATAAACGTTATCGCTGGTAGTCTGTACCCAAGCCTAACAGAACATAATGCCTAGTCATACATTAAGGGTAGGATAGCTTTGGATTACTTGTAATAATCCTGGTACCCTGTAGCTCTATGTGATAGCGACAGAACTTTGTATGTGCTAAAGCACATCAGTGAAGGCGTAGAAGATACTTTGCTCTATTTTTTACAAGATGCATGACCAGTTTGAGCAAAGTTAATTTAAAAATCAGTATAATCGGTTGCAAGCAAAAAAAGCTAACCTCTCTTATGGTATTGGAAGACTACTCATGCTATTTACGAACAAATATCCTCAAAATAACTACCTGACTTTTATACACAAACAACTCATCAATGAATGCCTACTTACGAAGATCTCTGAGTGATCGCGTATAGCAGATTCATTTTCCAAATCGCTATAAGAAAATCTATCATAATCATCTTGGCTATACACACGTTCAGTCAGTAAATTCCTAGATGCTTATGAACTCTTTTTAATTTTCCATGTGCCGGTCAATGACAGGGAAGATTATCGTTACAGCGTCTGCAGAAGACATTATGAGATATGTCTAGCATTTGGAAATATTATGAGGTTTCTGAGATGGAATCTGATCAGATTTAATGCAAATATTTTTCTGCATACACATATCCATATCAGACCAGAGCTCTCTCATATTTCTTTTGCTACAACAGAAGGTCGTACACTGTTAGAATTATCATTTGTCGCTGGAAACAACACAGCCTTTACCGTATGAGAAAATGTATTCCATGCTGGTTTCTCGCGTTCTGGGAAAGAATTTTGAATCCCAGACGTTTTAAGGTAAGGCAGTATCTCACCTTACGCAGACGGTCGTGGTTCATGTTTATACTCTATTGGAAATTACACTTTTCTCAGTGTAGAACCTGCATTAATCGGGGTTGCAGCCATAAGCTTTAACATTTACATGAATGTGCCGTTCATATCCATACGATCCCATTCGGAGATTGTCTGTAGGGGAACCTATTCTACAAATTATAAAAAACGTTCATGCATGCGTTCATGTCTACAAATAAAATTATACGAAAAAAAAAAGATTTTAAAATTCTATGCAAACAAACATACTTTCAAACTTCTCGATAATATTGTTCAAGTTGGCCTAGGCTGTCTGTCTTGTTTAATTTCTAGCCCAACTAAGAAGAAGTAGAACACATAATAAAGGCCTTCTTTGTTAAATATTTTAAGGCCATGTGAGACCTTTTTGACTGCTCTCACTTACTATTATGCTTTTGTGTTATACTTACATACACACATGTACTATACACTCACATACATATGTATGTATGTACGTATATATTGTATTCAAATTCAATATATATTTACAATAATATTTCTTCATTGATTGGTGAAAGACATTGTGTAGAGAGTGAGTAAGAGAAAAAGAGATAGGGTGAGGGAGAGAAAGAAAAAAGAAAGAAGAAAAAAATATTAAGAAAAAGGTGAAATGAGTTTAATGCACTTTTGTGGTTTAGGTTTGGTTTAAATAGGTATTTTTTTTTTACTGTTTTCATTTTTTTCAGTTTTTTTTTTTTTTTTTTTTTTTTTTAGTTTCAAATAAATGTTTCAATTTGTATAAAAATTTCTTTTCCTACTTGTATTGAATATTACTTTTTTTACACAATCGCTTGCAATGTTTGTTCGTTGTTGAAACTAGAAAAAGAAAAATTAAAAAAAAACAAAAACAAAAACAAAACGGCTATTATTTGAATAGAAAAATTGTTATTTGAGTAATTGGAATTGAAAACAAAATTTAATAAAACTATTATCAAATTATAGTTTTTTTTAATAATATTTGGGCTGAATTTAATCCAATAAGATTCTTTAAAAAAAAAAAAAAAAAAAAAAAAAAATTTGTTGGCTTGACATGAAATTCAACTAAAAATTAAACAAATTTCTTCTGCTATTTGAAACGAATTTTATTAAATCAAATATTTGGCCATACATACTTTATTACACACATAATTGGTCATTACAACCCTTCAGTTAGGATTACAGTCTAGTTTCTCACACCACTTATGCTGTGTGTGTTAATGTTGTGCATGAGTGGCGGATCTTATAGCTTAAAATCGACTCCAAAGAACAGATTTCTGTCTGAAATCTGATGAGGTGGATTTCATTATGTTGGAGATATCTGACTTGGGCTTTGAACTGTGGTCTCATGTCTAATAAGCCAACACAATAATATCTACTAGATTACGGCGACTTCGACTTCCATATTTCACGTTAAATAAGCCAACATACTACTTACGAAACTATGACGACTATCAATCAACAGAATCTACAGACTTTATTCTAAGTAAGGAGACTATAAGTCTACAGTGCCCTGTCAAAAGACTGGTGGACAGTCTGACTTATCAACAGAATTTTTAATTGCCCTAAAACCATTACTTTATCTATCTCAAATTCAAAGGTAGACGACCTTGCCACACATTCGTTTCCATTCCATAGAAATTGTGTGTTCTTTGCTGAATATTCCCAATTTACCTGGGACCAAGCAAAGGATTATGCTATTTTCCTAACTTATATTTTCTAAAAGTAAAGCAAAGTAAAGTAAAGTAAAGCAAAAGTAAATGTAAAGTCGAGTTTGACAATAAAATAGTTCGCTGAGAATTCTAACAAGTCACTGGCAGTTTCGCTGACAAGCTCATTCTATTTTATCAGGTTTACTGCAGAAGCTACCATGATGTGGGGTAAGTGGAATTGGTGCAACAATTTTTTTGTGAGTGCCCTGCACTCTAAGACAGAGATTATCGGTTTTTGGATGACAGAACGATTGAAGATCTTAGCTTGGTGGCGAACGTATCACTAAGCAATTTAGGCAATCGAGGTGGTTTAAACGCACCACTAATAGACCATTACAAGGACATTTGCGCTGGGTAACACTATGGGCCGCATGGCCACCAAGTAAACTTGCCTGTGAACGGTAAGCTGCCCGCTTACCTAACCTAACTTAAAGCAAAGTTTTTGAAGGTAATGTTTCGAATTTGCACACCTAGAATTGTGACCTAGAATTTACCTTTCACATAAACTACAGTGTTGCCTGATGCAATTAATATTNCCAGATTTATTATGTTTGCGAGATATTTAGCTACCGTATTTGCCAGCGAATATTTTCAAAGGCCAATATTTTTTTTAAAAATATACCAGATGACCTTGATATTTTTTTTCTCAATTTTAAATAAAATTTATTTAAAATTTTTTTTTTATTTTATTTTTCATTAATAATGGACATTTTTATGGGCTATTATTAGCATTAAATTATTTAAATAATGTTTGAAATATTTTCACCTTTACCGACCTACACCCCCCTCCCATATCATCATTTCTCTTACCACAATATTTGAATTCTTTTTTTTCCATTTCTTTGATTTTCTTTTTCATTCAGAATTTAGAATTTTTAAAAGAAAATTTTCTTTTCTTTTCTTTTTCCCCGTTTTTCTTTTGAAATGTTTATGACACATTTTTCATTCTCTAGCATTTGTGTACCCAATATATTAGAAGAGACGACATAACTTTCCTTTGTGTAAAATTAGATCAGATAGGTTTTTTTTTATTCTTATTTTTCTTTTTTTTTATAAAATGAAAAAGAAAAAAAATAAAATCAAGTGTAGATGTGAAAAATTGTGAAAATACGGAAATAACTCAATCAATTTGTTCTCTCAACAAAGTATTGGGAAAATGTAATGGAAAAAAGGAACGAAAAGTTTTTTTTTTAATAATTGGTCACGTGCTTAAACATAAAAATAAATTTTGTTTTTCACTTTCTTCATTGAGAAAGGTGAGATGTTTTATCATTCTTTTTTTGTTCTTTCTTAAAGAAGAGAAATGTGGTAGAATTAAAATGAAAGAAAATGTGGGTGAAAGTGGCAAGAATGTTACAAAGTTTTTTTTTTTAATTTTTTCTTTTTAATTTTTTTACGGCCCCTTTTGTAAAGAAAATAATTAAAAAAAATATTCTTAATTTAATAAGAGAGATTTTTATTTTCTTCTCAAATCATGTTTTACTCTGCCTTCAATGCCTTCTGCCGTGGATGCATTTCCGCTGAGGAAGGGGAGACAGTTGTCCACTTTGTTTGCCAATGCCCATCCTTTGCGAGGTACATATTATTTGGTCATGTCGACGGAGCTTTCGGCCATTGATGTCAAGAATATACGTTCGTTTATCAAATCTTCGAGCTGGTTTTCTAGCGTAAGGTAGTCGTGCTGTATAATGTGCAGCCTTTGCGCTGACCAACTTCTTCTACCCTGATTTGGAGAACTTGTTCAGTACAGAGGCTACGTTCACCTGTGGCATCACAACGGGCCGCTATGCGTGCTCCAGTGAACTTTTACCATCAAGGGCTATGACTCCAACCTAAACTAACCTTATAAATCAAGTTTGTAGCTTCCAAATTCTTAGAATATCTATCTAGTAGGTTGTGTGTTGGCTTATTAGACGTGAGGGCTCAATGTAAAACCCAGGTCAGACATCTCCACCAAAACGAAATAAGAAAAAATATTTCGTCACGACTTCCTTTCCGCAGATTTCTGGGAAAAGCTCTGAGAGTAAATAAAATTGCCATGAAAAGTATCTCAAAAATCTGTCGTTTGGAGTGAACTTTCAAGGGTATCTTCAGCCACTCATGTATAAAGTTAACACACACAATTTAAGTGATGTGAGTTGCTAGGTCGAAATTTTAACTGAAGGGTAGTAACGACCAATTATGTTATGTAAGCCAAAGGCCAACGAGTCGGCAGCAATATTGTTGATGGTTTTGAATTGAAAAAGAGTAAAATTTGTGCGAAAAGATTCAATAACTGTGTGAATAGCTTTCTCGCAATATCGTTTCACAAACTGGTTTATTTACCACAATATGGGAACAGCTTTTGGCGTTAAAGATATGCGATGATTTGCGAAAATTTACCGAACAGAAATGTCAACACAGTTTGACATTCTCATCAGTCAAACCATAGTTCTCTTGTATTACACCCTTAAATAATTCAAATTCGTTCCTTGTATGGAACGGAAGGATCCATAAACTAAATTTTTCATGATATATTGTCTGCTTATCGCCTATTATTTCGGATTTTTTAGAATCATTTTCTAAAGTCATAATAAATTTTAAAAATTATTGAAATTTATTAATGATGAGCCTTATTTATTGACTTTTTTTGCACACATCAGTTTAAGTTGAAAGTCATAAAGAACATGAGGAGGTAGGTTTAAATTTGGTTCTTTTATTTCATTTTGAATGTATTCTTTCGAAAATAGTTGATCAGATAAAATTTATTTTTGTTTTGTAGGAATTTCTATAAAAAGGGTGGGCCATATAAAAGTTTAAATTTAAACAAAGCAATAAAACAAAAACGATTTGAAATTTTGACAATTTTTGTTTTGTTGTTATGAAGCACAATTGTCCCAGTTAGAAATGGAATTTTATTTCATTCATATGGCTAACGCGGCAGGACTTACAGTATCTCACTCGATTGGAACAATTTTCGTGCACTTTTTCGAGTGTATGGGGTCGTATGTCGGCAATGGCATCACAAATGTTAGCCTTCAAATGCTCAATTGGCTGTGGTTTGTCGGCATAAGAATTGTCTTATAATGTGGCCACTAGAAAAAGCAACGTGTTAAATCGTAGCTTTCTTGGCGTTCAATTGACATCACCATTTCACCTAATTAAACGGTCATCAAATGTTGGACGCAATAAATCTATTGTGACATGATACATGTGCCAAGTTGCACCAACCTGTTGAAACCAAGTATAGTTCACATAAGTACCATGAAGAGCGGGTACAAAAAACAAGCGGTTGTCACTCTCAAAGAAATATGAGCCAATGATGCCTCCGCTCCACAAGTCCCATCAAACAGTCACTCGTAATGGTGGCATTGGCTTCTATAAAGCCACTTGTAGGTTTTCTGAGCCCCAGATACGGTAATTTTTTTGCTGTAACTTTTGCAAATTTCGACCAATTGTCTGTGTTGTAGAAAACAATTTTCAATATATTCCAACGTTGCTCAAGCGTAAATCGATTCATTATGTTCAGTGGTGATAATATACTGAATTTTGTGAGAGACAACAATGGCGTAAGTATTGCCAGATTCGAAATAACCGATGGTTCAAATCTGAAGCGATAGATGACCTACCCTATATAATCAGATACTGTTTTAATTATCATATTAATCGATACGAATTCTTGGCCTGAATGAAAACATTAACAAAAATTAGGTTATGTTCTCGTTGTTGTTTTTTAAATACTTTTTTTTCCAAAAATTATTGATTAGATGTTGTAGAATACAATCAAGATATAAAAAAAAAATTTAACATCTAAAAAAAAAATAATACAGAAGGGTTTAAACCAATTTTAAAAATCGTTTTTTTTTTTTTTTTTTTTTTTTTTTTTTTTTTTTTTTTGGAATATGAAATTTTCTGTTGAGTTAATTTTGTTTTAAAGCTCTATTAACTGCTTGTTAACAATACTGAAAATTAGTTAATACTGCTGCTTATTAATTTATATTTCATTTGTAAAAGGTGTGGTTTTGAAAAATTAACAATTAATTGTTTGTTAAGATTTTCAAATTAAACCAAAAAAAAAAAAATTTTTTTTTTGTTTTTCCAACAGAAACTAGAAAATCTAACAGTTTAAGCTGTTGTTGTGTTTTATTTCTTTAAACTTTATTTAAATATAATTATTAAATTTTATTTATATCAACAAGTTCGCCTACAGTTTACGAGATTTGACTTGATTTGGAATCGAGATTTTTTTTTTTTTTTTTTTTTTAATAATTTTATATACACACTGCAGTCTGGTGCGTCCCTCTTATCTATCTGTCATATTAATTAAGTCATGTTTGGTAGGAATTTGTATATTTCAGTGTCGTTCGTGTTTGTATAGCGTTTATTTTATCATATTTTTTCCTAAAAGCCATATGTGGATGAAGTAAGAAGCAAAAAAAGGTCACCGCCATGCAAAGAGAATACAACCAGAAAATCGTTAACGATATCGACATTCAAACAAACCAGATTTAATTTTAGGCAAAGAAAGAAAGAAAAACAAAATAAATTAAAATAAATATGATCGCATGTAAACGGAACACATGTTTTATCTTAAATGGAAAAGACCAACAAAACAGAAGAAAAGAAGAAAAAAAAACAACAATTTTAATCACTTTGATTATTATTACAAAATAAAAACCAAAAAAAAAAAACAATTTTTTTAGAAGAATTTTTTTTTTTTTTTACAAACTAAACTTGAAAATCTAAACTCAACTGAATTGCGTGGATTTCATGCTTTTGAGGCTTGTCTTGTACCTCTAATGACTTTGAATGTTTGATGTTTTTCTCTCTCTTTCTTTTGCCTCTGTTTCTTCTTTAAAGTGTTACAGTTTTTTTTTGTTTTGTTTTATTATGAAATTTTTTCATTTAATTTTTCTTATTAAGATGTGGTAATAAAGATACACACTCCGTCTACCATATTACGTGTAAAGAATTAATTTATTTCGAAAAAAAAAAAAATTTTTTTTAATTAAAAAAATTGATCTCATGATGTGTGATAGTAGCTGGTTTTTGCCTGTAGTAAATTATGTCATGTAAATGTTCATGTACATATGTGTGTACACATACATACTCTGCATATATCTTGTAGTATAGCATTGTTTACATGGTTGTAAATAATTGATGTAAACAATAGCAAAAGAATTTCAATTGTTTTTCTCTCTCTCTCTCGCTCTTTGTTTAATTTATTAATAATCCCAGGCTGTATCATCTAAACAATCATTTCCGTTTAAATGTTTTCTAATTTGTTTACAAAATTGTAAATTATTTGCAAAAATAGCATATAAAATGCGATAAAAATTTATGTACGAGTCTCACATTCTGGAACAATAAAATTTTCCATTTTGTTTCTTTCTTCTATCGCTGTAAACCTTGCTTATATGGAAGAAAAAAAAAAGGAAAGAATTGTTTTCTTTTAATTTTATTTAAAGATAAGACTTCATTTTCTACAAAAAATAGAAAAAAAAGAAGAAAAAATTATGATAATCAATGCAAAAATTGTATTTTTCTTATTGCCACAAAATCATAGAAGCGTAGAGAGAGAGCAAGAAAAAAAAGAAAGCAAAAACGTTTGCATTAAAAGTGTGCAACAAGAACATTGACGCCCGTATTTAAATATAGAAAAAATTATATTGGGTCTTCCCTTAGGGACCTTTATACCTTGACAGTAGTTAATGGACCTCTTGTTGAAGCAAGAATTGT
>QOCX01000208.1:191455-202805 GCA_005959815.1 Sarcophaga bullata
TTTTTTTTTTTTTTTTTTTTTTTTTTTTTTTTTTTTTTTTTTTTTTAAACAAATTCCACTTTCTTGTGTTGATTTTGTGTTTTTCTTTTAAAATTTTTTTTTACAATTTCAGTGATCCTCAGAATTTTTAACGATCGATTTTATTTCAAATAAAATTTTATTTTATTTTTTTTTTTTATTACCATTGTTTTTATTTGTTTTTATTTTGAGCCGCTAACATAACTTTTTAACGACCTTGATTTTATTATTGTTGTTTGGCGTTTTTTCTTTCTTTCCTTCTTTCTTCTTTTTTTTACCAAAATTATTAACAATTTATTAACAAATCCGAGAGCAATTTCTCTTTCTATTGAAACAATTTCTTTATTTTTTTTTCTTCTTCTTCTTCTTCTGAAAATATCTACAACAAAAACATTAACAACAACAACAATAGCATTAAAATAACATTTTACAACGTTTGGTCACAAAAAAAAAAAAATAAATAAAAAAAAATTAACAGCAGAGAGTAACTCAGTATGAAAGTGAAAACAATTAGTGACTAAGTGGCTGGCTGGCTAGCTAGCTGGCTATCTGCCGGACCTAACTGCCAGTGGCATTTGTTTGGTAATGGTGTTGTTGTTGTTGTTGTTGTTATTGTTGTTGCTGGTGAACGAACATACAACACTGTAATGCTAATTATGCGCGCGTAATGTAATATCTGTTAGGAAATTAGTAAAGCCATGTTATTTATTTTAAGTGTATTTATATTACACTCTGACTACTGTGTTCGTTGCATTGCATTAAAACGGATGAAAATACAACAACAACAACCACAACAACAACAGCATTAAAAAATACCAGAAAAAAATAGTGTGTATTGCATTCAAAGTGATATTTTATAGGGGCAACAATGAAATAAAAACAAAACGAAATACGGCAGAAGGAAAGAAAGAAGGAAAGAAAACAAAAAAAGTTGATTTGAAATAAATAAAGAATCCAAGTTGATTACGAACCCAACTATATTTTATTTTTAATAGTTTTATTGTTGTCGTTGTTGTTGTTGTTGTTGTTTTTTGTGAAATAAATAATTATGTTTTGCTATTGCCGTTTTATTTTTCTATGTGGGCAACAAATGTGAGTTCATTTTCTGAAAATAAAAAAAAAAGAATAAAAAAACGATTTCAGTTTCAATGTTTTTTGTTTCCTTCTTTACTGCGTTGCAATTTGATATGAAACTTTATTTTCTGTTTTTTTTTTTCTGTTCCAATCGTTCATTATTCCAACGGATACGCTCTGTTTGTAACGAACAATGAAAGCAAATGTTGTTGCCATTTCCAGTTGCAAGTCTTTATACCCTCTATGCCACCATCACAGCTATTGAAGGTATATTGTGTTGGTGTTGATATTTGTAACGTTTGAATAACAATGAAGAGGTCACACTCTACGGAATAATGCTTATCTTCTGATCAAATTTAAATATTAAGAATTGCTTATGGACCGGCACAAAGCTATTGCTGGTTGCAACTATTATGAGCAGAGGAAAGTGGTACAGTATCGGCAATACTCTATGCAGACCACCCCTTAGAACCTCATCAGAAACAATTTTTATTAAAACTCCCAGGGTAATCGAAATGAAGCGCCAAATGAACATCGAAACTGCAGCCATGAAGAGAAGTTGGAGCAAAACAGTTTCCCTATAATAAATCACGTTAAAACATGTTCCTTGATCATCTATCCTCCTATCAGAATGACTGTAAACTTACATCAACCGTTTGTGGCAGTTATTGATGCAGAATCATGTCTTTCCTTCTGGTGTGGTTGTTCTAGTAGGGGAAAAATTTCTATTCTAACTGGCGAATTTGTGGAAACCTTGAGTGTTTATCTACATGGAACACGAAATACACAGTAGGTACAAACTCTACGTGGACAGTCCTTCTTATGTACAACAAAAAGTCGCCGTAGTCTAGTAGGTAGTGTGTTGGCTTATTAGACTTAAGGCCACGGTTCAAACCCCAGGCCATACATCAAAAGGAAATATGAAAAAAATATTTCTCCGGCTACATCTCCTCTCAGCAGATTTCTGTCAAAAACTCAGAATAAATAAAATTGCCATGAAAAGTTTCTCAAAAACAGCTGTCGTTCGGAGTCGGCTATAAACAGTAGGTCCTAACACTCATGTACAAAAATAACACAAACAACATAAGTAGCATGAGAAACTAGATTGTAATTCTGGCTGAAGGGTTCTAATGACCAATTTATGTATGTGTGGTGTGTCAGCAACGGTCACCAAAGCGACTAGCTCAGTGCAGTTTAAGGTAATATTCGATGAATTCATTACGAATTGATCACCTTTGGATATTACCAACAGAGAGTGTGGCATTAGTATTCTGTAGATGAAATTTCTTTAAAGGCTTCAGAGTAGGGAGAATGGAATCTGCTGGATCTACGAAAGAAAGAATTAGAAAGAATTAAAAAAGACGACTGAAATAACTGACTTTTTGTAAACAAAATATTACAGTAGTTGAGGGAATCTTAACTAATCACCGCATTAATGGACGAATGACTATCGAAACGACTAAGATTTTCTTACATCGACTTATGGCCGATGTTGGAGTACTCTATTCAGAATCTTTTACACGATACTGCTCTGAAGCTATGCATGCAGGAATACTTTGGAAATTGTCTCCTTCGGGTTTTGGATTGTATTGGAAATGCGGTTCCTAATGTTTTTATATAAAAATTGCTCAAATTCCGAAATTGATTAGCCTAGCAGTGGTACTCAGAATTAGCAAAATTTGCTTCAATCAATCAATTCTGATGATCTTCCTTCATTCGAAAGAAAATAATGCCTTGTAGGGTATAAATATTTCTCGTAATTTCTAGTGTTTTAGCTTTTTTAGATTAAAAGTTCAATTTTTTAATATGAAAAAATTGTTATTTGTTGTCGTTTTTGTTGTTGTCTGATTTTTATATTTTCAGGATTTCAATTTGTTTTCTTCATTTATGGTTAATGTTCTGTACCATTTTTTCTTGTAGTTGTTGTTGTTGTTATTATTATTGTAGCAATACAATATGGTATCTGTGTGTGCGATGATTTAAACTGTTGTGTGTGTGTGTGTGTGTGTGTGTTGCAAGTACAAAAGAAAAGTTCTTTAAATACCGCCATATAATGATGATGGCAATTACAACACACATTAGCCGGGTGAACCAATTGATAGTAAAGTGGACAAAACACATCACATTTTTAGTTGTTTTCCCTCTCTCTCTCTCTCTTCTCTCTCTTTATATCAATTTCGGTTTATTTTTCCAATTTTTTTGTATTATTTGTTTGCAAATTGCACTAATATGTGGCAAACAACGTAATTTCTTTTTTTTTTTGCCTTTCATTTTACAGCAAATAAAGTAGACAAAAATGTTTGATATTCTTAAAAGGCCTTTGGCTTAAAGAAAATAAATAAAAACAGTGCGGTAGATTAGAAAAGGAGTGGCTGGATTTACAGTTCAAAGTTGACTTTTCAGGGCAACTTTATTTACCCTCAGATTTTATGTTGCTAATTGACTGCTGAGAGGAAGTCATCGCCAATGGGTTGAACCACAGGCTTTCTTCCTTCTTAATCGAGTGTGGCTGCATCTGTAGTCTGTACTTTAAGCCTGGCTTTAAATTAATTTGAGCTGTTTTTAGTTTGATTTGTATTAACTTTGACTCTACGTGAGCTTTCCACGTACACCCAAGTACTTGAAACTAAAAAAGAAAAACTATGCCAATGAATAGCAGCTGGACCCCTAAGTCTCCTCTCTATTACTACAACACTGTACTTGCCAAATCGTATTTGTAGACATTATTTGTCGGCTTTTTCGATTCAGTTTAAAGCCTTAATGAAAATACATAAGTAGTGTGATGGTGTCGCTGTTGATTATTTTTACAAAACTTGCTAATGGCTACCGATAGTCATTCAGACGTCGGCATCGGCATCGGCATCGGCATCGTCTTCGTCGTCCACATCCTCATGGAAAACATCGTCAACGTGGTGACCGTCATCATCATCATCGTCATATGATGGCAGCATCATCATAGTCCACATCATCAAATAGGAGAGCAAATGTGGTGTTGTTTTTTGTTATTTACGATCGAATACTTTAATTTGTCTTCCTCTCTCTCTCTCTCTCTCTATTATTTGCAGACTAAATTTGCCAATGTTATCTGAAAATAAAAAGCAGCTGTTTTCTGTAATAGACTATAAACAACAACAAAACAAAACAAAACAAAACAAAAGTGGCCTAAGAAGAAGAGGCGAGGTGGCGATGGCAAAAGTCTTGGCCATCGGGGAACAATTTTTTTTTTAAAGAAACCAAAGCAAATCTCTCTAGAAAGAAAGGTTCTTCTTCTTTTTCTTTGTTTTCTTAAGCTTTTTAATCTTTCACTTGGAAAGTGAGACACAAACCAACTAGCCAGCCGCTAGTCGGCCTGCGGTTTTTAGCCGCCTTAACGTATATACATACGTATGTATGTCTGTATGGATGTATGTATGGTGAGTGTTATTATAATCGTTGTCGTTTCTATAAAGGAAACATCGTATATTCAAAGGAAAAAAATAAAAAAAAAATTTTTTTTTTAGCGGCTAAGATTAGAAGACGAAAGCAAATTTTAAAATCTCGAGATTAGAATTTTAATAGAAAGTCGAAAGAGGCAGTTTCGGCTGAAATAGAATTATTTTTGAAAGAAATAATTACGTTTTTAAACGTTATTAGAAAAATTCCATTTAAGGAATGTTATGGAAACAGAATTACAAATCGACCACCACATTCCTTCAGAAAACCCCATGTAGCCCCCATGTGTGCAGTTTCATTTCTTAAAACGTATTCCGGCCATAAATGTGCAATTAAATGTGGTAGAAAAATGGATTTGTTTAGTTGTTGAAAATGACAAGTATTTTTATAGTTTCTTGTTGTTGTTTTTGTTTTATTAATTAAATAAAAAGAACATAAACATCAACACCAACAACAACAACATCAAAAAGAATTTGCTTTTTAACTCAAATAGCACATGTTCACAGTTGTCTTGTAAGTCAGTAAAGAAAAAAAAAATAAAAAAAAAATCGCTTTTAAACCCCTACAACAATTTTAACTGCTTAAGAAAAAAGTAGCGTTGATATGCAAATGTAAATACAAGTACAGTGGAACCTAGTTAAATAACAACAATACTATACAATTAAAATTTTGCCCAGGCAACCTTTAACCCACTTTCCTATCCCTCAGCCTCCACAAAATGCATTCAGTTCGGATTTAATTTCTCTTATATTCTATGGGAGTTTTACTGTAATTCAATTTATTTTTTTTTTAATTAGTTTTTATATCGTATAATACGACAATATGTTGTTTTCTTAATACATAATACTTGTTGAGTAAACACTTGTCTCAAATCGCTTGAACGATTGTCGTTTTGGTATTTTCTTTAATGCAAATATTTACACTGAAAGAAAAGTAGGTAAGTTGATACCATTCAGGACTTCTAATAGAAGTGATTGGATTCCTAATGTCCACTACCCGTTTGTCATTTAGATTGGATACATGCACATAGGTGTAGAATACTGTCCTCGTCTTTTCTCTCTCTCTTAACTGTACAGTTTCATCAAAAGTTTTTTTTTGTGTTCAAGATCAATGCGTCTCGATCGAGCGCCACAGTGCTATACTACGCATACTTGTTTGTAGTTTCAGCAGGTATACATCTGGATTTGCTGCGGTCAACTGTGATAAACCGAAGCTGTCCATACGGTGTTGTTAGAAACCATAACTACATTGTCGTAATAGAGTTTGAGGGTTGTGCCACTATGTCTCGCTACTCATATGATATAAATGTCAAACCTCTGTCCTATTTGATTGAGAGATATACGTACCGACTCGTAAAAAGAAGCAACCATCTAAAGCAACAGTGTTTATATTAGATAGCAGGTCAGAAACCCCATTCTTTATGACAAAAGGAGGGCCTGACACTTGACGTGAAGGATAGTCTTTCTTTTTCTTAGACCACAGCTGCTGCAGGACTCATTGGATTGAATGCTTTTTGTGGGGTTGTCCACCGAAAGGACAGCGGCCGTAACAATCGCTATTGTGGGATGAATGGCCATGCGATATAAAGGATAGTCTTCTTATCCATACGATTTCAGCAGAGTCTGGCAATATTGCACATATGCTCTTGCTGCCGTAAAACGAGAGGACAATATCAAAGTTAACCGAGGCAATGGGTATAGCTGTGCCCTATAATAGAGTCTGTCAACTCCGTATCGGCTGACTACATCATCAGCATTGGAGTTTCCAACGATATACCTGTGTCCTGGAATTTATATAAGAATTAACTTTGAATGATCCAAAATTTCTCTGTGAAATATTTGGTATTCACGGCCAAGGACGCCTTTGAACTATTTTCGTTAGGACTTAATTGCAACCTGGCTATCCGAGTAAATTAAAGGATTTTCAGAGGAATCCGGGCACTTAACAAGCATTGCATTGGTTTCAAAATTGTGATGTCTCGGCAATTATCAGACAGCCTTGAAAAAGTTTAAGATCTGGACGTTAATCAAACTCCACAGCTGTACATATTTGAGCCACAGCTTCACATATCAATCATCGCATTGGGAACTCCGATTCCTTAGACAAATTGGAATTCTAATTGGAATTCTAAAATCGAATGTTATTTTCAGAAAATTATAAAGAATCATATAATCGACCCTAGTCTAACTATGTACCACCAGAATAGTAACATGTCCATAGTCCAGATCAGACTAGGAATTGACTGCTTTAGGTCTCTACTATCACCAACCTTCACTCAATCTTAATAGGAGGTTGGAGGGGAACCGGTTAAGTATAGCAACGTGTTCGAGCAATCAGAGCAGCTGACTGTACGTGTACTTAGTCTATCAGAAGTCAATGGCATTTGTGTTTGTGTACTGTTACACCAAACATGTAACTCCTTACCGAACTACATTACATCGTTTTCTCAAACTTCTTTGAAGCTTTCGCATATCTTGATGTTGCAACAAAATTTATGGTGATAGACAAAGTAGCAAAGACAACAACCATTAAAATTTGCCAGGTATTCTGCAACATTCTGACAGACGAAATGGCTGGCATACGACTTTCAAAATTCTAAAAAAAAATTTTTTTTTTATTTTTAAATTTCAAGTTTTATAATTAATTTTTGCTTTGTGTTTATTTTTTTTTTTACAAATTATTATACTATTTTGTTGTTGTTATTTCTAATTAAATCTTGCTTTGACTACAATTAATATTTTATTATCACTGCTGTTACAACCCTTCCCTTTTATATGATTTAAAAAAAATATTAAAAAAATTTAAAAAAAAATTCGTAAAAACAAACAAAATTATTTTAAAAAATGGACAAAATTAACATTTTTGTTTTTTTTTAACAAGCCATACATTACTTTTTTAATAACTACACTTTTTTACCAATTTTTTTTTTATATTTTATTGCCTGCTCCTCCAACAAGCCTTAACTGCTGTTTTCTTTGAGCCATGTTTGATTATGTTGTGTTGTATTGTGGTTGAGTTTTTCTACACACCAGCAAACAACATGTGCGTCATGCTCATTAATAATGAAACGAAAATAAAAAAAATTTAAAAAAAAATGAAAAATTTATTAAAAAATTTTAAATAAAATAAAAAAAAATAAAATAAAAACAGCAAAAAAACAACTAAGAATGTAAAGTCGTAAAAAAACAAGGTAATTAAGACTTGTTTTCAATTTTTTTTTTAATGTTTTTTTTCCATTTTTTATGTTTTTTTTTTTTACTAATGGTTGAACACAAATTTTTTTTTTTTTTTTTGTTTTGGAGATTTTTTAAATTTTGGTATGTCGTTTGCTATTTTATTTTTATGGGTACCGGTACGTGTAATCGTCGTACGGGTCTGCTCTAATGGTTGTGCAATAAATATCTGAGTTAATTTAAATGAATTCATTAGAAACTGAACTGAATGGAATGGAATGGAAATAAAAAATAAAAAAAAAAATATAAAATGAAAAAAAAAAAAATCTAAATAAACTTGTTCTACAAGTTGTATAATAATTTTTACGTATTTTTTTTGCGTCTTTTTTTTCATATCAAGTGGATACATTTTTTTTTCTTCTAATTTGGCATTTTGGAGCTATTCACTCACCAACACCGCCAACCGCCAGCCAACGCGCGGTATAGAACATAGAAAAATAAATTTTTTGGTTTTATTCTGTTTTCTGAAGCGAAAACAACAGATACAATAAATAAATGAAAAAAAAAACAATGAAAAAAAAAAGAAAACTGAACACTTAAATACCGACATGTCATTATCCACTAGAGAAAAATATGAGTACAACACCAACCACCACCACCACCGCATATTTTTGTGGCCTTAAGGCAAAAAACACTTGTCTTTTCTTTTACGATTGTGTCTAAATAGTTTTCAAGAGGGTTACTTAAAACGGAAACTGACAGCCACCTTAAAAATGTTTTCCTTTTTATTTCAATTCGTATAAGATAGAAAAAAAATTTTTTTTTCAATTATTTTTGAAGCAAAAAAAAAAATTTTTTTTTTTTTTTTTTGAATGCCTTTAAATCAAATTCTTTGTTTCGGTGTCAAGATTTAAATTTTTGGTCAAAATTGAAGCTTTAATTAAAAAACTTGTTAATGTTCTTGTAAATATTTCTTGTAATTTCGGAATTTAATGACCAAAAAGACATTTTTTTGACAAAAAAAAATTTTGTTTTGAAGGCTTGCGATAAATTTGTGCAATAACTTGGTGAATGCTTGAATGTTTTACCATCGTTTCTGCTTAGTGCATTATACATATAAACTATGCTCCATAAGGTGCCCCTTGTTATACAAACTTACTTCTCTCACAAAACATCTATACTCCTGGCTGAAATTGGTCAACCTTCTTCCATACACTTTTATTAACATACATACGTACATACATACATACATAATTGGTCATTATAACACTTCAGCCAAACTAGCTTCCAACGTTACTTATGTTGTGTTTGTTGATTTAATACATGAGTGACGGGACCTTAAACTCCGAACAACAGATTTTTTGAGACACATTTCATGGCAATTTTTTATTTGCTCTCAGAGTTTTTGCCAGATATCTTCTGAGAGGAAATCGTTTTATTGGGGATGTCTGACATGGAGCTTGAACCGTGGCTTTACATATAATAAGCCAACACACTACCTACTAGACTACGGTGACTCCTAAGCTTACTTACCTTTGACTATACACGTTCAGTCATTAAAATGGGGGTCCTCAAGTGTTCTTCTCTGGTTCTCAAAAGCCAAGCACTTTCTGTAGAAGTCGTTGTGTGCTTGGGAAGGTTGAAAAATTATTGTAAAGTTTCAATCACCAATTAAAAGCCTTTAAGAAATGCAAGCACTCTCTGGGGTATTATTTTTCACAACTTAAGTGGATTAATTACTAATATGGTTAAACATCCAGCTGTAGAGTACATGGTCACATCATAGAATGTGTTCTGAGTTCTTACCATTGTCTTGCCAAACTGACAGTTTGTTCTAGTGGGTACCTTGGGCTATATTGTCAAACACAATAACCCTTAAAGATGCTAAAGACTGTTCTACTTATCAGAATCAGATTATCTTGAAAAAATTATATCAATAAGTAGAAAAAACATTCACTGCCTGACCTGAGGAGGTTTCTTAGATAGATCGGTTTGGATAGGCATTTACTTTCATGGTGAGTTTGAACTCCCCGAGTTCCGGATGAAACCGGCCAGTGTCCTCAGTGGCATGTACGTCATCATGCCCAAATCTTCAAACGTTCTGTCACCCAAAAACTCATGACGTGCAGAACACTCTCATAACCAGACGTCGTCACAAAGAGAACATGATAAACATGTGAGTGTATTTGTGAGAGACATGTGTATTACCCAGAGGAAATTTGTTAGTAATATTTTAAGGTGTAATCTAATGTATCAATATGTATATGTAGTGGAAAATATAGAAAAAAATGTACAGAGCCAAATCCCTAAAGACTCCATATTTAACTTGACAAATATTCTTAAAAAAATTCAGATCATTTTTCATTGTTATTAGGGAATCTCATTGGGAAATAGCGAATACTACTGTAATAGTTTTTTTGAGTGTATCATTGAAACCTGAAAAAAATGACATGAACCTTCTTCTTTAGAAATTGACAAGCAACTGAATGCAATTTTACGATCTTTTTAACGAACATTGTTGAAGTTCGTGTCCTATGTGTGTAACAAAAGCCGGAGATGTTCGGCCCCGGGGGCTATTGGTGCCGACATCTGCTCATAACCATAGTGAAGCAGGCCGAGTTAGAAACTATGCTAGGGCTAAGTATCTTTAATTTATATTGCTTTAAGGCTTTGAATTATTCAAGAATGGCAAAATTTAATAAAAACTATAAATTTATTTTTATTTATTAGTTTTTTAATTCATTTTTATAGTAAATTTTCCATTTTATTTTTTTTCAGGTAAAGTTCTTGCCATAAAAATATTAAAACAAAAAATATAATGACTCGCTCTTTAATAACTTGTAAGTTTTCTTTTTGAAATCAATTGCTAATAACAACAACAAAAAAAAAACTCCCTTTAACTTATTGAGAATTATAAGTTTTAATTGCCTTGAACTAAATTGTAGACATAAAACAATACTCACTACTGTTTAAATGGGGGAAAAAATAGTTTTTTTTTGTCGATTCTATTTGTAAAGATTTAATTATATTCCTTATTAAATTAAAACAAAAAATGATAATAAAATAAAAATAATATTTTTAAACAATAAGCAAAAAAAAAAATTATTGAAAAAAAAAAATAAAAAAAATTTCAATAAACGATGACTAATTTCCTGCAAAAAGCAATGATTGACTTTAGCAACTGAGTTCAAGTCTAAAGCCAAATCGATTATTATTTTTTATTTGTATTTTGTTTTTATATTGCTTATAAACGTTTTTTTTTTCATAATATTTTTAATTTATTATTGAAAATATGAAAAAAAATTAAAGAAAAAAAATAAGAATTAAAATTTATTTCCAACAAAGGCGCCACATTGTAAATTGCATCCCCTTCTAAAGGTCTTTGTTAGCAGTTTTCAAAAGAAAGAATAAAATTGTTTAACGATGTTTTTTTCGTTCTTTTTTTTCGTTTTTATTAAATTAATTTACAATCTTTTTTTAGGTTACGAATAAAGTTTTTATAATTACGATTATTAATCAATTTTATTATTGTTATGGGGAGTTTTTTTTTTTTTTGGTTAATAATTTATAAAAATTTATTTACGTTTAGTTTCTGCTTTTGTTGAAATTCATTTTTTTTTTTATTTTTTTTTTTATTTAATAATATTTGTATT
>QOCX01000208.1:209800-232318 GCA_005959815.1 Sarcophaga bullata
ATTTTTTTTTTTTTTTTTTTTTTTTTTATTATTTTTAATAATTTTTTTTTGCATACACATGCAGATAATACTTTAAATGACTATTTTAAAAAGCCATTAAAAATTACATTTTAATGAAGCAAATGAATTTACATATGTATACATACCTACATATTTACAATTTACACTGTTCAACAGAATAAAATATTCAACAAAAAAAAAAAAAAAAAAAAAAATAAAAATCAACCAACCTTTCCTATGTCTTCAAAGAGTATTAATTTTTTTTTTATTTTCAAATTCATCTCTTGATTGTATAATTTAAGTATGCAGCGTTAGATCTATCATTTGTGGATAATAAATGTCTGACATTTATTCGGCCAATTTTGGCATAGTGTAGTGTTTAAAGCGCTTAATTTAAATCTGAAATTATGAACCGTGAGTTGAAAAAACAAAAGTTTTAATTAAGGTTACCAAATTTTACGAAATTCCCCTTCAAATAATTACATTCTGTAAAGAGGTTATTTAAAGAAATAGTAGAGACATCAACCATATTTTTATGTTCCTTGGCAAATGTGAAATTTGTCGCGTCAAAGCTTTATTAACTTCTAGTTTTGCTTTACTTCTTCAGATAGTGCATCAAATCCTATTCTAAATATGTTTCATGGATTTCAAAGTAAGAAGCTAATGTAAGCTCTGGGAGTAAATAAAAATGCCATGAAAAATTTCTCAAAAATCTGTTGCTCGTAATCGACTTTAAACTGTAGGTCCCGCCACTTATGTATAAAATTAACACACACAACATAAGTGGTGTGAGAAGCTAGGCCGTAATCCTGACTGAAGGGTTGTAATGGCCAATTATGTATGTAAGTGTAGTGTCTGTACTAACCGAATTCCCCCAAATTCAGCACAGGAGTTTCACATTAAAGCGTGATTACTCTGTTCTGGAAACCAGTCTGGAAGTTTAATAAACGAAGCTATAACTTTGATATCAATAAAGGATAACTATGTTAAGGTAGCAAGCAAGGGCATTGACAAAGAAAGTGGATAATAGTTTCCTCCTCTTCAGCAGACCCACACCCACTGCAGAAGTCGTTTGATGGGAGCTGCAGTCATTCAGCGTGTCTTTCAATAACTCAATGGCCCGTAAGCATGCCGACTGTGATCGAGATGATTTTGTGGACAAGTTTGAGTAGTTGATTGGTTCGCCTTCTATCCTCTACCATGGGCCAAGTGAGTCTGACTGTGCAGCTTGATTTCTCATTGAACAAGGATGGCGTTCCCGAAATTGGCTTAATTGCCAATTTAACCGAGGTAAGTGGCATACCAACTTGTACTGTCGAGTGTTCCGGTGTACAGTTGCCTGGAATATCCCTGTGCTAAGGAATCCAGACAAATGAGACACTGGAGCGCCCTGAGAGAACATCGAGACGAAGACTCTAAAAATGCCACTTAAACGCTAAAAAATAAGCCATGAGTCATCTTTGCAGCGACTCATTACCGAAAACGAAATTACTAGGCCCAAGTGCAGAAAATGATATTTAACTTCGCCGTAGTCTAGTAGGTAGTGAGGTCTCGATACAAACTTCAGATTAAACTTCTCCACCAAAACGAAATTTAAAAAAATATTACTTCTGCGACTTCCTCTCAGTAGAGTTCTGGCATAAACCTAAATCGGGATGAAAAAGTTTCTCAGAAATCTGTCGTTCGGAATTGACTTTAAACTGTAGCTCCTGTCACACAGGTGTAATATTAACTCACGCAACACAATTGGTGTGAAAAGCTAGGTTGTAAAACTGACTAAAGGGTGGTAATGACCAATTATTTATGTATGTGTGTATACATAAAAAATGCAATAAAATTTCATTATATTTTGCAAACTATACCAGGACACTTATGTCTTTTACAAACCTGGTTGAAATCATTAACACCTCGTTTTGTTCATTCATCTTTTCCTCTTGACTTCTCCTGGTTTTTTTTTTTCTTATTCCCTCTTAATTACTGAATTTCAATTTCCAGTCAAATTGATTTGTTTTTCCTTGATGTTATTGTTGTTTTAGCACCATATGCTGTTCATATTCTCCTTCTCCCTCTCATTTAATTTCTTTTTGATGTAAACTTCAAACAAAACATTGGCTGGCCAAATGCAAGTATTCAGAAAAAAAAAAAAAAAAAAAAAAAAAAGAAGAATTTCATTTTAATTTAAATTGTTTTTATTTTTTGTTTTTTTTTTTGTATTGTAGTTTTCATTTCCTTTCTATGTTTTTTTTTTTTATTATTTTAGTTCCCTTTATTGTTAAAATGTTTCGTATTGTTGTGTTGCCCATGCATGTGTTCTACCACATAAATTATGCAGACATGTTGTGTTAATATGTAGTCAACCAAGCGTACATTTTTAGACACTTGAAAATCTAAAAAAAAAGTGAAAAAAATGGGTTAGGCTTAAGTAGACATTACTTTGATACGCTACATAATAAGGTAGTTTTTTTTAGAACATTTTTGAAACTCCGCAAGCCAGCTTGGGGCATACAAAACTTACAGTTTACTTCTGTGTCCATGTCTAACGAAGAATTTTTTGAGCCAACGGATGTCTGGTCTCATAATTAGGCGTCATGGTAGGAGTCATTGTATAGTAGGCAGTGTGTCGGATTATTAGACGTAAGGTCTCTGTTCAAATCCCAGGTCAGACATCTCCAGCAGAACGAAGCATAAACAACATTTCATCGACGACTTCCTCTCAACAGATTTCTGGCAGAAGCACTGAGAATAAATAAAATTGGCATGAAAAATTTTCTCAAAAATCTGTCATATGGAATCGACTTTAAACTGTAGGTTCCGTTACATCACAACATAAGTGGTGTGAGGTGCTAGGTTGTAATCCTGACTAAAGGGTTGTAATGACCAATTATGTTATGCATGTATGTATTACTACTGCAGCTACTGTTGCTCTATTCGTTGTAGTGTGGAGGAACTTTTCTCATAATGTACTGCATCCTGTTTTTACTCTAAGTTTACTTAGAAAAAATTCGTTTATTTGCACCCGCTTTGTGAGAAATTTCTTTCCGAAATTGGTTCTGTTCAATAGCTGCCGCATTCGTGCGATTAAACGTTTCTGGATTTCTTTTTATGGGGGTACTTTAAGTCATTGGGTTATGCTGATAAAGTAGTAACTCTTCAGCCATTGGAAGCCAATGTTCAGCATTGAGGCGATTTACAGTGTCTCATTCTTTCATTCTAGGCACTCTGTGCCACCAGGCACTCTGTGCCATCCAGAAGACATAACCAACTGAGGCAACATAATCTCAGATAATTGATTCCTGATAGAACACCTACTAACCACCAATGTTCCCATTTCGTAATTTATGAAGCTCCTCTTCTGCTAATCTGGCGCGGTGCAGTCCACCATCTGATTCTCTGACTTGTTAAAGCTACAATACGACTCATACCTGTGTCTTATAAAGTCTGCTGCGGATCCATTTCCTCTGGCAATTCAGCAATGGCCCCAAATCCCTAAAAATTACAACTTTGTACACCACATCGGATTGTAGGAGATGATCTAGCCGGTATTGCATCGAATGCGCCCCTGCGTTGCCAATGAGACAAATAGAATTCCAACACCTTTTGAATGAACCGTGGCTACTTGCTCTTAGGTGTAAGATTTTGATAAAAGAATTCCCCGCTTACAAGCACTATCCTTCAAGCATTTCCGAAAATGTTTATATCCGGGGAATACTGTACTACTAAGCAATGCTAGCAACACCAAAAATGCGATACAAAACTGATTTTATTTTTTTCATAGAGAGTAAGAGTAAAGAGAATAGTTATGGTGTTTGTGTTGTAAAGCAATGGTAACGGTGGCTGCCGTACATATTGTTGTTGGTTTTTTTGTAAACAATGAATGTAAACATATGTCTTTTTTTCATTGTTGTTGTTGTTGTTACTGTAACGAAATAAAAAGTTTTTGTAATGACAACACTCCTCAATGGCAATGGCAATTCATTGAACCATGCATGACAATACTAACACTGTTCTAAAGCAATATTTCTCTTTTGCTTTTTTTAAAATACGCACTCATGCGTCCGTCCGCAAGACCTACCGTCAAAGAATCCCCCAAAATGCAAAGATTGTTGAATTTTTTGTATACGTTTCAGTAGTAAAAGGAAGGTAGAAAAACGCCGTAGTCTGGTAGGTAGCGTATTGTTTTATTAGACGTGGTGCCACGGTTCAAACGCCAGGTCGGACATCAAAACAAAGTGCGAAAAAATATATTGTAGGCTACTTCCTCTCAGCAGATTTCTGGCAAAAACTCTGAGAGTAAATAAAATTAACTTAGAAGTTTTTTAAAACATCTGTTGTTCAGAATAGAATTTAAACTGCGGGCACCTTCACTCATGTGTAAATTTGAACACAACATAGGTAATATGGGAATCTAGGTTGTAATGACATATTATGTATGTATGTATGTATGTATAAAAAATAAAAATTTTTTAATTTTAAAAATATGTGGAGGGCAGGACATCTAAATTGATTTCTTTCGCTGATAAATTTTTTTTAAAATTTTTTTAAATTTCGTTCCTTTACTATTCTGTCTCTTATGCAACTAAAAAAAAAGAATCTAATTTAACTTAAAGAACCACACTGCATGCACATTAATTTTTTAATTTATTTTCTTTTTTCTCCAGTTTAATTATCGTAAACATTTTAAAATTTCAGTCATAGTAGTCAGACTTACATTATTTTGTAGTTGCGCTAATGTAACTCTGACTGCAGACTCATATTATCTACGTTGCTGCTTCTGCTTTTCATGTGATTTTGTGATCGTGATTAAAATGAAATAAAAATCGCGTATAAAGTAAATGAGTTTAACAGGAATTTAATTTTAGTGAATGGAAGAAACTCTTTTTTTTCTGTGTGATGCAGTTGCAAATACAATTTCATATTAAAAAAGAACAATTTGCAATTCTAGTGAATAGAGCGAGAGAGAGAGAGAGTATGTATGTTCATTAAAATAAATTAAATAGCAAAAATACACTGTTTCCCAAAGCAACTGAAAAAAAAATGATTGTATGGCTTGAAAGCTGCTGAAGAGCATTTATTAGGCAACCTCACAACATTTTCACTGGAAAATTTTAGCTACCAGGTTTGCTAGCCATTAATCATCCTCAGAGAACACGATTTAATATATTTGGAAAGAGAATTGCGTCAGAAAAAACTTTACAAGATTTTTGTTTTTTTTTTATGACCGAAACTCGCGGATACCCCTCTTCATGCAACATTGTGTTGAAATACAGGAGATATAGTTTATAGGCGAAGTGGTGACCAGTGTATATGCTTTCGTCAAATCTTTTTCTATTGTGAGTGATAAACATAATATGAGACAAACAATTAGACAATCCAAACACTCAGTCTCTGGTGCGAATCGAACCCAAGGAGTCGGCATTTGTAGTTTTGCACACTATCAACTAGGCCGTCGGGCAGCACGGAAAACTCATTGCAAGACTAGTAAAAAAATATTTAGAAGTTAGCGTTTCGAGAACTTCCCCTCATTCGATTGCAAGTCCATATATGGTTCTTTTGGGAAGCCACTGTGGTTCGATCGATGTTGAATGCTGTCAGTGTGATTCCCAAAATTGGCAAGAATCGTTTTCTTTAACCTCTGAAATTCTTGTTTTATGATGGTTTGTTTGCGTTTACATTGCATCGGCTTTTAAAAATATTCCTTCAAATAATTAGTATTTTCGGATTCTACATACCATTTTTAGTTCTTCTGCTTACTTCTTTGCTTTTCTTCAGTTTCTTCACACAAATTTATGCACATAAGTAAAGTATTGGTCTACAGCAGCAGATCTTAGAATGATCGGGTTGCTATCTTTCGTTCGGATCAATTCTCGTGTAATCTTTCGAGTGTATGGGTCTTATCTGTGGCAATGCATCACGAATATTAACCTTCAAATGCTCAATTGTTTCTAGATTGTTAGAGCATAACACTTTTCTTTAACGGCACCCAACAGAAAATAATTCAACAGTGTTAAATCGCAGTTTCTTGGCGGCCAATTAACATACCATTTCGGCTAATTAAACGCCATCAAACGTGAGACCCCAAAAACGTTAAAACCAATTGAGGCATGAGATGTAGTGTAAATTGTACCATTCGGTTGAAACAAACATTGTTCACATCAACACCATGAAGAGCGGGTACAAAGAAATCGGTCATCAGGGTGTGATAGATGTGTTCATTGACCATAATGGTTGCGTCGTATTAATTTTCAGTGAAATATGGGCCAATGATGCGTCTGCTCCACGAGCCTCATCAAACAGTTACTCCTAATGGGTACATTGGCTTCTTTAACATCCCGTGTAGGCTTTCTGAGCCCCAATTTTGCTGATGAAAATCAGCTTCATCCGAAAAGATTCTTTATTTTTTTGAAAATCGACATCATCGTGCAGTTTCCCGTTCTGGGCCCAAGAAATCCCAACATTGCTCAAGCGTTAATCGATTCATTACGTTCAGTGGAGATAATATACCGAATTTTCTGACAGAATAGAATGACACAAGTATTGCCAGATTCGAAATAACCGATGGTTAAAATGAGAGACTTTATTTGTTCCCTAAAGCCTATTTCTTCAAACGGTAACGCTGAGTTTCCTTCGATGTCTATCATCGATTTTGTCATCTCTGGAAAGTCAAGTGCTATTTGAATATAGTATTTGGAGGGATATTAAAAACTCTCAATTTAATATTTGAAAGCAGGAGTTACTAAAATTTGTAGTAAGGCACCTTAGCCATTAGGAGTTGCCACCTTTTTATATTTTTCACTGGTCAATAGGCTATTATTTAATGATCAAACGATAAGCAATATTCTTTAAAAAAATTTGCGATACGTACGCCACAGCCTCTGAGTTTGAATTGAAGACATGCCTCCTTGAAAGACTTGTGTCTACTAAACACCAGATGACACTGACATTATCGAAGATTTGAATACTTAGGCAGTCGATGGAAAATGTTTGAGTTTTAATTCTGTTTTCAAAACGATTTCAGCAGCTTCTTTCATTAAGAAATTTAAGTTTTCAATTGGTTACAGTGTATTAATGCCTTCCATTAGCATTAGATTTGTTTAAGAAACATTAATCAATCAGTCTGTCTGTCTGTCTGTCAGTTAGCCAGTCAGTCATTTATGTCATAGATAGTCAGTCACTTACTTAAGTAAGGGAGTAAAAGATATGGAAACACCATCGTCAGTTACCACCACCGCCGCCACTATACCATACCATACCATATGTATGAACGCCATTCTGTCCTATCCCAACCATGTAACCAACCATCTGTATGATAAACGCGTTTCATATTAAAACAACATCTGCTTCCTGGTTTTTCTTTCAAACAAAATCTATCTGATATTCTCTTCATCTTCTCTGTTTTTTTTTGTTGTTGTTTTTGTTTTCTTTTTTTTTTTTTGTCTTCCTTTTTAAGTTTTGTTTTAATTTCATTTGCAATGGAATGCATTCAACAAATGTCTTGGCAATATTAAAACATGATGTTTAAGAATGGAAAAGAAATCCGATTTTTTTGTTTTACTACTTAAGAACCAAGCAATGCAAGCAGCAGCACTCTCTTCTTTAATGGCCAGCTAATGAAATGTGGAGCCGGGTGGAATGAAAGACCAAATAAATGATGACTTTTAAAACGCAATTGCAAAAGGAAGAAAGCAATATGAGCCTAGTGTAGATGAATGCAATGGGATGATGATGAGGCATGATGGTTTATTTTGGCATGTGCTTCAAATGCCAAACAAACCAACGATCCATTAAAAACACACAAAAAGAAAAAAAAAGAGCAGCCATAACAGCACATTGGTTGGAACACACAGATACACACAAACCAATAAAGGAGTGTGTGGAAATTAAGGCACTGATCACAGGGTTGTCTTGGTTTGGTTTTGTATTGTTTATTTGGAAAAACGGTTAAAAACAAAAGAAAAAAAATCGTTTTAAATTGATGGAATCTCATGCTGTTAATTGCCTGGATTTTTTTCTTCTTCTTCTTCTAAATAGTTCAGCATTAAATAGAATGCTTGAGTCTATCGCCCCTACAGCAAACAGCTGGGAATTACCAATAAGTACGGAACCAAACACGACAGCACAGCATAGAACAAACAAAAATCTGAAAATCAATTAAGGAAATCAAGCAAAAGAAAAAGAAAAAAACAAAACTAACAACAACAACAACAATAATAATGGGGCATCAACCAAATATTGAAATTGGAAACCTACAAAGTAGTTCTCATTTATTTCAGAACGAAAAAAAAAGAAACAAAAACAAAAACAATAAGAAAATGTCAAAATTTCATATTGCGGCTGCTGCCAGCCAGCTCTACACAATGGGACGTCCTGTCAGCTATTTTCAATACGTAAACGAAACGAAAGCTATTTGAAAACATTGATGTAGGTAAAGTTCTAAATAAAAAAGATTAGGGCAACAACAACAAAAAAAAGGGAATGTTTTTTAGGAACTCTCAATAACAAAAAAAAAAATTATTGAAATTCTAAGCAAAGAATTCTGGGCAATAAAGGGTGTGGTTTTGGGAATGATTGGTTTTATTTGCTGGGAGTACAAAACCAACAAATAAACTCATCATCATCATCTTTCCAAACAACAAATTTCAAGGGTATGTGAATATATTTGATTAGAGTATCGCATAAATAAAGTAATAAATTGTGATCCAATCTGAAGAGTTATAAAAAGGGTAACACCCTCCTCCCTCGTATATAAATTGTAAAATGAAAAGGGGATTTAATTAAAACGTAATTTTCGTCGTTTTAAAACACACTCAAGGTCTACAAAATATCCCATTTTATGGAGTTTTTTTTTATTTGTTTTTTACATAAAATTCATAAATTCTTATTTAGCAGCCGTGTTCTCTCTAATGGCGTTTTACTATTGTACTGTTAACACCGTTAGAATAGGCATCCAACATGGATTCGATTGAACTAAGTTTGTTCCACCTAAAGGTTGCGCGCTACAATAGAATGTAGAATGGTTTTTGTATTTGCTTCAAATGGACAAACAACTTATTTTTGGTCTACGGATAGACAGAAAACTTCCACCCCTAACTGTTACGATCTCAAAGCCTCATGATATTCGATTACCGTTCACAAATTTAAAGGATCAATAAATGCATTTATTGGTTTAAATTGATATTTCTTTCGGGTGTTCTTTGAACTGCAAAATAACCATCGTTAAATATCGACAAGTCATTCCGATTTGTTTAATGCCAGCAGGACAATGCTTTCAAATTGTGAAAATTTCCTTTGCAAAAAAAAATAAATTTGTTCGCATTTTCTGCAACAAAAGAAAATATTACTGCTTTAGCCCGAAAGAACTAGGCCTAATGTCGTTGGAATGCCGTTTCCTAGCCTTAATCAACTTTTTCCATAAGGACTTTGCCTATAAAATTAGTTGCGCACATGCTAAAATCGTATTACCATCCGTTACAACTGGCCTAAGATGAGCATTTTTATCACAGAGTTGTGTTTAGTCGAAGTTCGAAGCAGCTGTAGTATAGTAATAGATAGTGTGTTGGATTATTACACATGTGGTCACCCCAAGTTAAACGCCAAGTCAGTCCAACAACACGAAATGTGAATATTTCTTCGGCGACTTTCTCTCACTCAACAGATTTGTAGCAAAAAAGCTGCCATGAAAAGTTTCTCAAAAATCTATCGTTGGGAGTTGATTTTAATAACACAAGTAGTGTGAGAAGCTAGGTCGCGAGCCTAACTGAAGCGTTGTAATGACCAAATGTTCAGTGATGAAATTTATCGACGTCACCAAACAAACTTGTTGTATTTGAAACGATAACAATACTCAAGTCCATTGGTGGCATTATCGGTCTTTATATCTTTCAATATGAGTAGGCAGTTGTCATTACGATAATGGCTGAGCGCTATCGCTATAACAACAATGGCATTTGTTTCCAAGAATGCGATACGACTTGCCATACAGCGCACTTCTTACAATTGGTTATTACTACCCTTCAGTCAGAATTACGACCTAGTCTCGCACAATTGGCGAGACCTACAGTTTAAAGTCTGCTCCGAACAACAGATGTTCCTAAGAAATTTTTCGTATAATTTTTTTTTAGTGTAGAATGACTCATACGAGTGTTAGCAAGTAAATAAGTGCAAGTGTGTCATTATTTAGTTTCGTGCATGCGTGTGTATGTAAGTGTCGTAATAATACAGCATTTGGTAGTGATGATGACTCTAGAATGGCATAAAATAAGTCTAAAAAGTCGTTAACCTTATTTTTTTGTTTTTGTTTTTGTTGTTGTTCTTAGTAATACATCATCAGTTATAACAACAATAACAAAACATACATACTGTTGTATATGTATGTATGTATATTACATATGTATTGTATATTTACTATAGCAGTGACAAAATATGACAAAATGACAGATAAACAGATTCAACAACCAACCGAACGACTGACAAATACGAAAAGAAAAAAAAACAGAAACAAAAAAATTTACTCAAGCAATGATCTGTGTGGTTACTGTCTGTTGTATGAGTGTATAAGTGTATGAGTGTGTGAGTGATAGTAATTGTTTTGAGAGTTGTTGTACGTCTTCTGTCTATTCTATTTACGATTACGAATGATTATTATCAAAACAAACATGCACATCATCATTATCATCATCATCATAATGCAACGTCATTATCTTTAATACCATGTGGCAGAAAAGTAAATTGAGATCAACAAAAAATACAAACAAACATGCATGACATGGACGGTTTTATGGATAATTTTTCTCTTCTTTTTTTTTGCTTTTGTTTTTGTTTTAGATTCGAACATAAATATTCGTAAGGTTCTCAAGGGTTACAGGACAAGGTTAAACTAACAAATTTCATAATATTAGAGCCCGCGTATTTTTTTTTTATCAGAAATTTCTAAAAAATTAAAAAAAAATTCTTCGATAGCTTTGTGGCCTTGTCGCTTCGATTGTGTTTTGTTCTAAGATTAGTTAATGCACTGCAGTGCAATAAAATTTAAACAATAAAATAAAAATTTAATAACAAAACTATAAAATTAATCTTATAGACAGCCAGTGGTGGTTCGTTCTATTAACTCAGTAGCATGAGATCATAGTCTATTAAAAAACCAGAGAAAAAATAAAACTGAATGCGCCATCGCCACCAACGCATCTTCTATGAAGAATAGATTTTAATTAGAAAAAAAAAAAAAATTAAAACAAAATTGTGTGTCAATGCAACAATTGATGGATGGATAAGGCTTTGTGGGTGTAACTGCAAATAAATTGGAAAAATCTAGCAGGTATTTTGAAATCAATCATTAACGAATCTATCAATAATTCTTTAAATGCTAAATACTCTTACAAAATATCTATTAAAAATCGACGTTTAATGTGGGAAAAAATCGAAATTTTATTACAAAATGACATGGCTTTTTAAGCTACTACATATGCAGATATAAAGCCATAGTAAGAAAATAAAAAAAAATAATCAAAGTAAACAAAAGGAAATCTATTCTTAATCTAGAACTTACCTAAAAATATAAAGACCCATTAAAAACTATTAGCATAAGTTAATGCGTAACCATATTTCAATATTTGTTTGTACAATTGCTAAATCCCGGGTATTAAATCGCACGAACGAGAGTGAACGAGTGAACAGTGAACAAAACTGCTTCTAGAAAGAAAGTGGACTCCAATATTGCAATAAATCGTTTGCTAAGTACTCTATAGTCTGGTAGGTATTGTGTGGGCTTATTAGATGTGAAGCCACGGTTCAAACCCGAGATGAAACATCTCCAATACGAAGGATGAAATATTTGCAGATTTCTGCCAACTCCTCTGAGCGTAAATAAAACTGCAGTTTCTCAAAAATCTATCGTTTGACGGCGACTTTAAACTGTAGATCCTACCACTCACGGAGGAAATTAATACATAAAACAGTCGTGATGTTAGAAGCTATGTCGTAAACATAATGACCAATTTTGTATGTATGTATGCATTGTCTTTCACCTATACAATCAAGTAAGTCTCCTAACTTTTTTCAGTTTAAAACATCACATAGGAGTTGTGAAGTTTATAATTGATAAAGGAAATGGTGTAAACTGTATTGCTTGAGGAGATAAAGTGCTGTCCTTATATTAAAAAAAAACCCTTGAGAATATTTTTATTCAAATCGTTTCAATCGTTTGTTTTTTTTTTTTTTAATATTAAAGAAAGGAATCAAAAACGAAGAAGGGCTTAGCTATTGTTTTTGAAAAAAAAAAGAAAAATTAAAAATAAAAAGAACCAACAACAAACGTCAGAGAATAGAAAATTATATTTTTTTTATATTCAAAATCGTAACTATTTTTCTAAAGTCACGCTTAAGATTATGTTTGTTTTTGAATTATTTTTTCCTCTTTTTTTTATTTATAATTCCCTGGAAAAAAGGCGAACGAAATAAGATTTAACCCTGAGACGAGAGGATAATAATTCAAACAATAGAATTTAAATAAAAAGAAAAGAAAAAATGCTCAAACAATTGTTTTCCTTTTAACTGGAAAATAGCAGAGAAAAAAAACGTTTTTTTTTAAGCCAACACCAGATTAGTTAACACGTTTTCAGTTTTCAATTTTTTTTTTTAACAATCCAATCGTATTCACATTCATGGCACAGCCATGCAATTGTTTGATACGATAATGGTTTGACGCGGGTGTATCTCTCTCTCACAGGAATTAGAAGACAGACTGCACTGCGACAAAAGGCTTACTGCAGGCGAAACAAACAATAGCAGACAACAAATTGTGGGAGAGGTTTTACAAGATATAAGAATAACAACAACACCTAGACAAGGTTTGCATAAAAAAAAAAAAAAAAAAATCAATTCGTTTTTTTTTTTTCTGCTGTTCTATCATGACTATGTTGAAATATTTCCCTCATATTATCGGCAAAATAAAATCTCTGATGTAACTTCAAGATTTCCTTACAATCTTCTGTTCTATGTTTCCTTTTTTTTTTTTTTTTTTTTTTTTTTTTTATTCTTATATAAACAATAAAAAAAAAAAAAACAAACCTGGAATCTTTTTTTAAAAATAAAAAAAAAATTCGTTTTTTCTTTTCTTTTCTTGAATAACAAAAGAACGGATATGTTCGTTAGAATTTCAAGCCTTTACGTTCAATAATTGTAAAGAATTCTTCTTCTTTTTAAATTATTAAGCAGGATTATAAACGTAGACAGCCAGCATTGTAATCAAATGACTGATAATTATCATGACATATGGTAAAAAGGCTTACAAACTGTTTTTTTTTTATTTTAACTGTCAATTACAAAATGACTTTAGGGTTTATAAATTATGAAGAAAAGGAAATAAATTTCTTGATTTGATTGTTTTGATTTAGGATGTTCGAAATGAAAGAAAAGAAGAAAATTCGGTTTTTTAAAAACTGAAAATCCATTGTCTGTAATAAATCTTATTAGCGAAGGCAAGGGGATTAACAACTTTTTCTAAGAAAAATAGTCGCAGAGAACGTATGGTCATGCAAGCAGATAGACAAACCTAACTTCTTCTTACCGTAAAATCCAGTTGTCAACTAATTCTACTAACGCATGCCAATAAAAATTTTTTCTATTGCTTTAAGAGGTTTATTTAGACTTTTGTTGACTTGGTTTTTCCAGTCCATTGACGTCTCGAATAAATCTCTCTCTGGTCTGCTTCAATATTGTGAATTTCCCTTGATATAGTAATTGCAGTTAGGGAGTGATATTTCAATCAGTATTTGTCACAGGTTCCAGTCTGAACTACATTGAGTCAAAAATAATGTTCATTGACTGCTAATTGTATTTATAGCCGTGTAGTACAGACATCTGCTTTCCTAGGAGGGAATTTTAAGTTTAATTCTAAAATAGTTTCGTATTAATTTCCATACATTTTCTCCATTCCATGGTATTGCACGTTTACTTTATTAATCATTGCAACCCTGTAGACAGGATGACCACCTAGCTTCTTACACTTTATTCTTTATTAATCACTACAACCCTGTAGGCAGAATGACGCCCTAGCTTCTTACACTTTACTCTTTATTGATCATTACAACACTGTAGGCAGGATGATCACCTAGCTTCTCACATCACCTATGTTTAAAGACGACTCTGAATATTAGATTTCTGAGAAACTTTACCATGGAAATTTTTTTTACGGTCAGGGTATTATGCAGAACACTGCAGTGAAGGGGAAGTCGCCTTAAGAAAATTTTCTTTATATTTCGTTTTTCATGGCTTTCTCAGACTTACTTAATTGACCACACACACCATTCTCACACCATTCATGCTGTGTCTGTTAATATTATTCATGAGTGGTGCAAATAACAGTTTAAATTCGGCTTTGAATGACAGATTTTTAAAAAAATTTAAAGAACTTTTGCCAGAAAACTAGGGAGACAGCGTATATTTCTGGTGTAGAAGGACCATACATTCTACCTTGATTTCTCAATACGATCCTAAATGTATTTCATCTGATCTCGTTACTTTTTATACCATTTACATTCGACTCTCATATATCGATCGGTGATTGGTGGTATGGCTTCTCGTTCACATCCAAGCGAGAGAGCGAAGGTGTTTATTAATCACACAGTAGGAGCATACAGCTGCTGTATAGATAAATTAAGCCACTGTCGCAATATGGCTGTATCTAGTAAAATATAGGGTCTTGTCTCTTGAAATCAAATAATTTTACACAGTATTCCACATCTTTCTCTTAGGACACATCCGTTAGTAATGGAATTCCAAGTGCTCGTTTTTTAACAAAAAGTTTTGTGTGTAAAACGCTCTGTTAAATCTAATTTCCGTAGATCCTATTTCACCCAGCCAGCTTTCCTTCGTTATGCAGCCAGTTTGCCCAGTGCCAACACAATTGAACTACGTATGTAGGTGCCATCCTCAGAGTTTCGGTTTTGATTGTGCTGCCGTAGACCATATGCTGGAAATGGTTGCCAGTGTTTTTTAGGAATTCCAATTCGATCAAGTTTTCGTATACATTCAAGGTTTTGATATAAAATTGTAATATTGTTGACAAATTCAATTGGAAAGTGTCTTTGCTTTGAAGAGGAATGTGCCTGGTTATGAAGCTTTGGTTCCCAAACATTATGGAGATTGCTATTCTATTCAGAAACAAACTGAAATTGATTTCAATTGATCAAATTGAATAATAACTTTGAAACAATTAAATTTACATTTCAAGTTTAAAGTTAGACTGCCGTTTGCCTAGTTTTTAGTGTGATAAACTTCAAGTACCGACGCCGTGGTTTCGAATTCCAGCAGAGACTCAGGGTGTTTGTGATTGGCTGTGATTGTTTGTCTGACATTATATGTGATTACTTACAATAGAAAGAAATAGTTCCATAAAAATGCAACCAAGTTTGTAATATACAGTCAAAGAAAAAAGTCTACATATGCCACTGGTTTTTTTCCAAATTGAAAAAGATGTGATTGCGTTGTTAAAGTTGTTTACAATTAATCATGCTTGAAGAAGAAATGAATTTGAAAAAACATTGCAAAACGTAGAAATTATTGGGGAAAAAATATACAAATTAGTGGTGTATGTAGACTTTTTTCTTTGACTGCATAAAAAAATTGCATACAACGTCCTCTTTCCTTTCTCCTATAAACTATCTTTCCCGTATTCCAATAGAATGCATTGGCTTGAATAGAGGTCATTACTGAAGTAGTGGTCTCTCAAAAAAAAAAAAAAAAAAAAAAAAAAAAAAAAAAAAAAAAAAAATAGTGCAGTTCGATATCCATTTACAGTTAACTATTTTATTTTCTATTTTAATTCAAATTATTGATTGATTGATTCAAATTATTGTTGAAATTTTAAACCAAAATTATGTGGTTTTTCTTTCTAAATGGCCTTAAAAAAGATTTTTTTTCTTCACCACACTTTTTTTCCCTCCTTTTTTTCTTTTCAACAATTTTAACACCTGCTTCAAAACCAAAATTCCACATTGAATCACACACTTGTTAAATAGTTGGCCCCCTTTTTTTTTTGTTTCTTTTATTATTCATTCAATAACAGAGTGTGTGTAGTTTATTGTGAATATTTGTAAAGTTAAGTTAAATTATGATCTTAATAACAATTTATGTCAATTGTAAATCACAACACAGAAACACCAATTCCAATTTATGTGACCATTGGATTACGTCTGTCTGTTCACTGACGAACTCGCGTACCCACAAAAAAAAAAAAAAACACTTTCACTGGCGAACAAAAAAAAAATTTTTTTTCGTCACACAGCTCTTGTAAAGTTAAGCAGCCAGCCAGTCAGTTAGTTAGTCATTGGGAGGCGCACCAGCTTCAAATATTTATTCAAATAATAAAATTAATTTATAAATTTTCTAAATTGTTGTCATCTGTTAACAATTTTTTACTCTTTTTTTTATTTTTTTATTTTTTTGTTAGCATGAAAGGAGTGAGGTGTAGTAGTAGTGGGTTAATGGTTAATGAAAAGCTTTTTAATTTTGCTTTCATTTTGGGATTTTTTTTTGTGTGCGTAGACACCACCGCCACATCTTTAACTGATTTAAATAATTTCAGAAAAGATTTCTTAATAATTTCCATAAAATATAAATACAACATGATTTCTCATAGAAAAGAAAGAAAGAAAGAAAGAAAGAAGAAAAAAAAAACAAATTATCTCATCGATGTAATGTGTTGCATTCAAGCAGAAACACCAACATTTTCTGTCGTTTTTTTTTTTTTTGTCTTTCAAATATTTGTTAACACGCTCTCGCTCTCTATGTAATCGTTTGCTTTGGTCCTCTGAATTTCTAAGTAATAATATACGTGCCCAAAAACGAAGAGAAAAACCGTACCACAATTTTAGCCAAAAAAAAAAAAAAAACAATAATAACAAAAGCAACAACAACAACATTAAAATATTTCATAAACTCGTATCTGTCGTATTAATGCATATTTTAATCGTTAAAATTGTCTCATAAACTCAACAATTTTATGTGACAACAATTTTTTTCTGTTTAATTTCAATTTTTTTTTTTGCTTTTTATTGTTGTTATACAATAGCAGTGGCAGTTATTGTTGTTGTTGTTGTTGTAATTATATACTACCGAATTATAATTGCTGTTGTTGTTGTTGTTGCGTTTAATGGTTTAATGCAGTTTATCGATTTCAATTTCAATATTTTTTGGAATTTAATACTCCACCATGGACATCAACCATACGACCGTGTAATTGATTTTTTCGGATTTCGAGTTCAATTTTTATTTTTTTTTTATATGAATCGCTTACAATTTTAAAAGTTGTTAAACGAAAAAATTAAAAAATCTTGAAGCAACTTTAAAATTTACACAATTTAGTATGTAGGCTTATTAGACGTGAGACCATGGTTCAAATCCCAGGTCAAACATCTTCAATAAAATATGTTTTCATTGACTTTCTCTCGGCAATTGGAATGAAAAATTTCCCAAAAATCTGTCGTTGAGAATCGACTTAAAACTGTAGCACCCTCCATTTATGTAAAAATTAACACACACAACATAAGTGATGTGAGAGGCTTGGTCGTCATCCTGACTAAAGCGTTGTAATGATCGATGTATGTGTGTTTATGAGAATTTTGAGTATACAGTTCTCAAGTACGAAAGATGTAATAATCGAAGCAAGCGCGATTTACACTGTGCTCCAAGTAAATCTTTCCAAATCAATTACCAATGTAGCATGTAGTAGTGCATTGCTGTGAGGGCATATTACGGCTTCATATCTGGTCAATGTCTTTAAGCCTTTAAGCTCTGAAATGGACTTTAAAAAATGTCTATCCTGACTAGAGAATGTAGACAACGCAGACAATATAGTCTAGGGATATCTATCGCAGCATCCCGCTTAAACTTAAGTTTAATTATGCGCTGTGGACCATATCTGCAGCCAAACGTGAAAGAAAACGTATCTGTCCTACAAAGCGGCAGATTTGATAGCGTTATAGTTACAAGCAAGATAGCTTGGTGGTTAAGGGAACTCGACTACATAACCATGCAATCTAAGTTCAAATCGAAGAGAGAATAAAAAAAATTTCAGCATGTTATAGAACATTAAACATTAAAAAAAATTGCTGACGTCTACGCTCTTAATGTAGTCCATTAGGGAGCTTTCCAATCTTCAATCCTTCGAGCAAAATATCTTAAAAAGATCCTCCAGTGTCATACATTTAAAATGAATGTATGTATGGTACCAATCATCACATGTAGCCTTCACAGTGATTATTGTCTCTATTCAATGAAAGCTGACAACCATATTATTCTAGAACTTGCCATAGTTGATCAATGAGTCTGCTTGCGATATAATAAGCATCTTCAAAATAAGTAATCACAACGTATCAACTACATAAATCAACTTTAGCATATTGGTACTCACTAGCCATTTTTAATGCAGTTAACATTTTATTGCAAAAAAACGAATTGATTAGGCTTTATCGGTTCTAAAGAATCGTAAGCAGTTTGCATGAATGAGATCAGCTATATCAGTAAACTAGAGTAAACTTTGAAAGTCGCCCTAGCCTATAGATAGTGTGTTAGCTTCTTAGACATGAGGCCTCGGTTCGAACCACAGATCAGACATATCTAACAAACAATGGCAAAAGAGCCTTATAGCTTAGTTAGATGATTTCCCTAAACAATTGCATAAGATTTATGAATGCCTTATCACATGCAATCTATCGTGTAATGCTATAAATTTTTCCTTTAAGCCTTTTTGTCCGTCAAGTTTCAGAAAACTCCTCGGTGTGACTTAATGAACAGGCAGGCGTTGTTAATGAAATGCATTAATACGCCACAATGTGTTCTGCTGATGCATTCTCATCGTCATAGGATTTACATGTTTGGCTCGAGACAACTATCATTCTAAATAAATGTACCCAGAGCCTATATGTCTCTATCAAATGAGGGTGGGAGTCAAGGTTATATCTTGTTAGCCTGATGCCTGACTTAGATCTTCTCTTTATTGTAATAGTACAACAAAAGATTTGATTGCTTCAAACCGATTTGATTTGAGAAGAGTCTTAACCTTTCATTATCTTTCGCTACGTTGAGCATAGCTTTCTTAATACCCGCTCTCTTTCCACATAAGGGTTCTTAGTTCGTTTGCTTGGTAATTGCCAAGAATTTCCACATGATCTGGGACTTAGAGGACGGTATGCTTATTCTGTGTCCGTGTCTTTAGAAAGACTACACGGATTTCTGTGTAATTATTGAGAAACCTAATTTAATTTTAAAAAATCTTCAGTAGAAACTCTATGATCTAAAACCTAAGCCACTGTTTCAAAGAAACTTGATTGATTTATCATCGAAAATTCTTTATAAAAAAATTAAATTTTTTTCTTTTTTCAATTGAATTACAAATGAATCATCAGCAAAGAGCAGAACATTTAATTGAATTGAGAATTACAGAACATTATATGATCATAACCATTATGTATTAAAATTGCAAAAACTTTTAAAACGAACGATAATTAAACGAAACCAGCATTGTCATAAGCAGTGCTGTTGCTTTCATCTTTTAAACGTTTGTTGGTCGTGAACGTAAAACTGTAGAGAATTTTCATTTTCTTTTTTTTATTCTTAACTGTTTTACGATCAAGATTCTACATTTTTTTCTTTTTCTTTAATTACATACGATTTTTATTGTTATTATTGCTATTATTGCTATTATTGCTATTATTGCTATTGTTGTTGTTGTTGTATTTAATTGACATTTAATACGGGTTGTAAATTTTTTTTCTTTTTCGTTTATTAATTGATTTTAACCCCGCATAGGGAGTAAAAACAAAAACCTATTAAATGGTACTTAAAATTGAACAAAAAAAAAAACACAACGTGAATTCATAATACACTGAAAGAAATTTTTGTTGATTTTTTTTACCACGATTTAATTTCTTTTAGAGTTGCTTTCTTTCTGTAGCTCCAGTAAATAATTGAAAAGAAAAAATTTTTTTTTTTTTTTTTTTTTTTTTTTTTTTTTATTATCACCACAAATTGACGACAATTTAATGGCAGAACAAATTTTTCAAAAGGCAAAAATAAATACAAAAAAAAAGAGAAAAATAACCAGCAGTCATCTGCGTCAATATATGTTTATCAGTGTTAAGAGTAGCCCCTAAAACAAAAAAAAAAAAAACAAAAAACATGGCAAACATTCAGTCTTCATGTTCTAAATGTCGTTTTAAGACTTTAAAACGTGAATTTATTGACCAGCTGTTAATGTTTTAGATAAAAAAAAAAAAAACTTAACAAACTTACTTACTTACTAACCTTACTACTACACCTTCAGCCACAGTCAGGCCAGAGTCCGTCCCAATAGCTAAAATAGCATCTAATGTCCAAAGCTCTGAGATTACATATTCAAACGAGTGTTTATTTAAGTTTAGTTGGTTGCACATCAACGATTTGCATTTGCTTGTTTGTATTTTTGTATGTGTGTGTATGTACATATGTATGTCTATGTTACTGTGTGTATTTGTATAATTTCAACAACTAAATTGAGCTGCTAACCTCATTGCCAAGACGAAGTCATTTGTTTGAGAATTACAAAGTTTTTTATAAAAACTCGCGTGGAACGACGTGCACTAAAGGATGGCGGCATGATCTAAAGTTTGACTATTTTCCTTCACAGAATTTTTTTCCTCTGCACTTTGGCATGATAGCGCGCGCCAAATGTAGTTCAAAACTGCTTACATCCTAAGGATATTGAAAAAACTGCATCAGAATGAATCCCTTAAAGATCAAAAATGTCTTACCAAAGCACACTAAATAAAAGCGGTGAGCTTATCATTGATTGGCGTACAGCGTTGACGGTGAAGTGCACATACCTAAAGAGCATTAAAGTTGAGCCGATGAAAAGCAAATGCTAAGGGAACTTTACGAATAGAAATGAAATAATGAGTACTTAATCGATTGATTGATGGAAAAACAGCTTAAACGTCATACCCTTTAACACAACAAACAGTTCTACCAGCCAACTTCACTCCATAGAGAGCTGTTGAAATTGAATTTTTAAATATAAAGCTCCGTCGATCGGATTTTACTTTAGCAACATAAGTGATGTGGGAAGCTAAGTCGTAATCCTGACTTAAGAAATGTAATGACCAATTATGTATGTATGTATGTAGAGCCTTAATGGCGCTATGATTTAGGTTAGGATGTTAAAGGGCAGACCAGATTAACCAGATTAGACTGGTTAAGCATAATGAAGGGATTGCTTGAACACTTTTCTTTAGTCAGGCATATGTATATATATTTAAAAACTATAAAACCATTTTCATTCATTTTAGCGGGTATCCACTGTGTTTGCATATATTTCTTAGATAAATATTTTTTTTTTCGAGTTTTTATAAAAAACTTTGTAATTCTCAAACAAATGACTTCGTCTTGGCAATGAGGTTAGCAGCTCAATTTAGTTGTTGAAATTATACAAATACACACAGTAACATAGACATACATATGTACATACACACACATACAAAAATACAAACAAGCAAATGCAAATCGTTGATGTGCAACCAACTAAACTTAATAAACACTCGTTGAATATGTAATCTCAGAGCTTTGGACATTAGATGCTATTTTAGCTATTGGACGGACTCTGGCCTGACTGTGGCTGAAGGTGTAGTAAGGTTAGTAAGTAAGTAAGTTTGTTAAGTTTTTTTTTTTTTATCTAAAACATTAACAGCTGGTCAATAAATTCACGTTTTAAAGTCTTAAAACGACATTTAGAACATGAAGACTGAATGTTTGCCATGTTTTTTTGTTTTTTTTTTTTTGTTTTAGGGGCTATCTCTTAACACTGATAAACATATATTACGAGATGACTGCTGGTTATTTTTCTCTTTTTTTTTGTATTTATTTTTTGCCTTTTGAAAAATTTGTTCTGCCATTAAATTGTCGTCAATTTGGTGGTGATAATAAAAAAAAAAAAAAAAAAAAAAAAAAAAAAAATTTTTTTCTCTTTCAATTATTTACTGGAGCTACAGAAGAAAGCAACTCTAAAAGAGAATTAAATCGTGGTAAAAAAAATCAACAAAAATTTCTTTCAGTGTATTATGAATTCTACGTTGTTTTTTTTTTTTTTTTGTTCAATTTTAAGTACCATTTAATAGGTTTTTGTTTTTACTCCCTATGCGGGGTTAAAATCAATTAATAAACGAAAAAGAAAAAAAATTTACAACCCGTATTAAATGTCAATTAAATACAACAACAACAACAATACATAATAGCAATAATAGCAATAATAGCAATAATAAAAAAAATCGTTGTAATTAAAGAAAAGAAAAAAATGTAGGAATCTTGATCGTAAACAGTAAGAATAAAAAAAAGAAAATGAAAATTCTCTACAGTTTTAGTTCACGACCAACAACGTTTAAAGATGGAAAGCACCAGCACTGCTTATGACAATGCTGGTTTCGTTTAATTATCGTTCGTTTTAAAAGTTTTTGCAATTCTAATACATAATGGTTATGATCATATAAATTTCTG
>QOCX01000208.1:242076-285573 GCA_005959815.1 Sarcophaga bullata
GAGATCGTGCAATTTCAACATTTGGATAATAGCGGGAGCTTAATGAAAGACCCTGTACAACCTGGTTAAATAATTGAACGTCAGACCATACACATGTTTGATGATCCTTGGCTCAGAAACTGAGAGAGTTTAGCTGCAAAGTTTTGAAGCATCTACTATGTTGAGCAGATCTTGCATCTTCAAATTATCATTAGGTTAGCGGGTAGCTTGCCGTTCACAGACAAGTTCATTCGGCGGCCCATACTGCCCTTGGTGGTATTACCCAGTGTGTGGTGGGTTTGAACCAAATGAAAGCGGACAGTTCCCTCAGTGCCTCGTTCACCGCCATGCCCAAATCTTTAAACGTTCTGTCACTCAAAAACAGTTGACATCTTTTTTGAAGCGCAGGACATTCGTATAAAAGATGTTGTGCCGATTGCGTTTCTTCCACGTCATGGCATCTTCTGCAGTAATCCTGATGAGGCAAGCAGAGCCTGTCAGCGAAACTGTCTGTAGCGCAGTGTTCCATTAGAATGCCTATTCTCTTGTCGAACTCAACTAGTTCTCTGGTTCTCCCGCTGCACATTGCTGGAAATCGCCCACAATTTTTTGACTTCCATGCTACTTTTTCCAGTTTGGGAAAGTATTCCTGTAGGGGCGCATATATCGTCATACATCTTCATTTGCTTCCGTGCCAGTTCGTCCGCCCATTAACTTCAAACTCTGCAGAACTGTCTTAGTGGTGTAAATTTAATTTTTGTAGGTGCCTGCAAATCAAATTCAGACCAGTTTTTTTTGCTCCGAAGTCGATTTGCGGAGATCAAAGAAAAGGAAATTAAAATAAAAAACAATAAAAAGATGGAAAAAGTCTTACGAAATCCAAAAAAATTAAAGAAACAATGTGGCCATGAATATTATCCGGAAGCTAAATTCTCTGTGATAAAATTGAGTAGAACCACTTCAAGACAAATCTCGAGAAAAACATTGAAAGGCCATAAAATTAAAGGAAATAAAAACAGAAAAAAACAGAAAAAAAAGTAAACGAAAGACTTCAGATTATTAAGGTGACTAATTGCGCCTGCACTCCACTTGTGTTGCGTTCTTTGTATGAACAAAAATATCAGCGATAAGATAAGAAAAATTTATCGATAATTTAATAATAAATGTGCAGTCTTTGTGAACAAATATTTTCTTTATTTAACAAAATAATTATTTTCTTTACTCTTTGGACTTTAAAAATCCTCTCTAAAAACTCTCATAAAATAAGCCTTAAAATACTTAGGTTTGGGTTTTCATGAAACGAATTATAAATCGCTTGCGCTTGCTCGATTCCCTATAATTCTGTTTCTATTTTTAGAAATATTTTTTAATAAAAAAAAAAATTCTTTATTATCAGCAGCTAAAAAACAAAAACAAAAAAAAAACAATTATTTTATTTAATTATTACTAACAACAACAACAACAATAACAAAAATTGTAATAATAATAATAATAATAAAACAAAAAGAAGCTTAAAAGTTATTCTAAAGATAATAAATGGCGCATATTTGTTTATAATTTATTTGTTGCTACAGTGCTAACGAATAAATACTCATTGTGTTCAATCAGTTCAATTATAATTAAACAAAATGAAATTCAATAAATAAATAAATTTTAATTGATTTATGGCACAAGGTTGCATGCTTGATATACAATAACAAAAATAATTTATTTTGTTTGAATTTACCTTAACGCTAATGTTAAAGTGTCGCACGAGGTTTACGTGCCTATTGCGATTCCCGATTTTTAAAAATCCATCCTTAAGAAGCTGAATCGCCCTCTTCCCAATCCAAAAACAGCTTTAACAATGGCCATCATTTGTATGGCACATATGCTCTATTATACGTCCATCCTATTGTCAACGTTCAGGGGATGACTCCTTCTCATCCAGTGTATTACGGAAAGTTAGTTTTATTGTCACTTTCTTTTTGGCAATTTTTTTTTTTTGGTAATAATTCTCTCTTTCTAGTTTTATTGTAAGTAATCCTATTATAATATCAGACAACCAATCAAACACTTGGAGTTTCTGGTGTGAATCGAACCTACGGCCTTGGTATTTGATACCAAGGATTTGATATTTGCAACTAGACATCGAAGCACCACACTTGCAAGGTGCATCCAATTAAAAAATAAAAATGTATTCCTTACCATGGGAAATCCTTCTGAGGCAACATAGATAAGTAACTATACTATAAGGCGTTACATCACCTGCGTATCATTGGCTTTTAGCAAAAGTTTTTATACCGTTAAGTGTAACCTAGGTAGTCCCCATCAAATATGAAGTGCCTAGCCATTATACTCTTTAAAAGTCTTTCCTTTCCACTTCAATTGAGTCATGCAATTATCGCTATCATATTAACTGAGTGCCCACGCATTTGTCAAGGTCGTCTTCGTAGGAGTCAAGGAAACAGTCGTGATCAGTGTTACATCATATCAGCATTTTGAGTTCTAACCACTGCAGTGCTATTCACACAGCCAACAGCTATTCAATAGACAAAGTTACCAGTTTCAAAAGACACCTCCCGGTACTATGAATGACGCATACCTCCCCCCCTGGGAAATAATGTATATTTCAGATGATCTGAAAAAGACCAAACAGTCAAATTGAACAGAGTAAAAAAGCGCTCCTGTACTCTCTCGTTTTTGTCTTCGATCCACTAGAAAAAGTTTTGATGACGGCGGCCTGAGAGGCATAGTTTCTGTAGTCTGATAGTCTGCGGAAGGCGTTCTAATCCTATAGAACCTATAGGACATTCAGAGAAGATATTACAGAGGAACTATAGCAAAACAATTCTTATGTTCACGATTTTTGTCAGCGTAAAGCTTTCACTTGAACTTAAAGCCAAATAACGTGGGCAAGTATCCGGAATCGTTGGAAATTTACAAACTAGTACCGCTGCGAAATGTTCTGCTCCCAGAGCCTGAGAAAAAGGTACCAATTTGGTATTTACGGGGTAAATCCCTATTCCGTTTTCCCCGGCTAATAGCCGAAAAACAATTCAGCGATCATGATGATGAGCTCATCTATAGTGGAAAGGAATTTCTTTCCTTTTAAAAAGAAGCACAACTTCATGCACTTGCCCGACTGTTTTAGTACTTTTGCCACTGAGCCTATTGGCAACAGAACTAAAGTTTTAGCATGTCCTTCTTCCAAATCGTTATTCGAGGCCATTTTTATTTTACTTCTCTTTGGTGCCAACAACAGCATGTCGTTGCTTTTTTACCATTTCTACACACAAGTATGAGTGCCGTGTACTACATAAGTTGTAGGTGGTGATGTGTTGTATAAATAGATAATTGGAATACAATCATTCAGTCTGGATGACGACCTAGCTTGTTACACCATTTACGTTGTGTCTGTTAATTTTATACATGACAGGCGGGAACTACAATATAAAGTCGGATCCGAACGATAGATTTTTTGGAGAAATTTTTCATGATCGTGTGAACTTTGTTTTTAAAGGGTAAGTCGTTTCCAGGTTGTGTGTAAAAGAACATAACATAAAAGAATGAATTCTTTAAAATATTTTTTCTAATTTTTTATTTTTTTTTAATTTTTTTTTATTTTTTTTATTAAATTATTATTATTTTTATTATTATAGCTTTGATAACATAAAGAAGATATTATTTTTTTTTTTATTAATTTGAACACACACAATAAATTATTGAAATTTAATACTTTATTTGTTCAAAAGGGGTTTTATTATCTACTTAAATAAATTTTATTTTTTTTATTTATAAACGATAAGAGTTTTAACACGTTTAAAGTTACTTTTCGAAAAAATTTTAACAACAAATTTCTACACAATAATTTTCAGTTTATTCGTCATAACTTTTCTTTAAATTTTTTTTTTTTATTTTATTAAAAATTTATCAGTTATTGAACTGTTTCTTCTGTTTTTATTTGACTTTCTTCAGCAACAGACCATAAAATAAAATCAAACTTTTATTTTTTTTATTTTTTTTTTTTTTTGTATGATTTTATGGAGTTCTTTAACACGTAAAAAGTTCAAGGTTTTTCTAAAAACTTTTCACTTTACTTTCTTGAATTGAATTGAATTGTACATTAATTAGTCATGTTTGAAGTCATAAAAAAAATTCTAATGAACTACACCTCCAAACACCTCCCATCAACACGGCCAGCCATATCATGGGCAAGAAATTTTAACGTTTTAAAAAGCATTTTTTTTAACTCACCGGTAAAAATAAATTTTTTTTTTTAATTTCTCCTTCTTTTCAAATTCATTAATGAAATGTATTTTCATTGTAAATCTGTTTGTATATGAAAATCGAGAAAAACAAAAAAAAAAATGGAAAATAAAACCGAAAGGCATTCATAAAATGCATTGAAATTAGAAAACAGACAAGTTGTTAATGCTGCGATTGCATGATAATCAAACATTAATTTTCTAACCATTTTGTTTAGGCTTTCCATTCATTTCAATCCATATTTTAATTTTTTTTTCTTCTTAAAATATAAACAAACAATTTGATTTGAAAATAAAAATAAAATAAATGCTTATGAATTCAACGAACGACTAAAACGATCAGCTGATGGTGTTAAAAAAAGTTTATGGTTTAAACCGCAACAGGACGTTAAAAATGTTTTCTCTTGAAAGCTGCATAAAAACAAGAGAAAGATCTTTTATGGCATTGGAAAAATTAAGAATATTTATTGTTGTTATTGTTGTAAGGTAGTGAAATTAATTATTTTGATAGATTGATTAATTTAAAATAAATTTCTAATTAATTTAATGAGTATTGTTCGTGCCCTTCCAAACTACTACTAAATTGCCATAAACTCTCAGTAACAGAGTTGTCGCAATTAGTTTACATATGTATGTCGGAGAGTAATTTACATAAAATTGCTTGCTAAGGCATTAGCTATGTAGATAAGGAGATAAAGAATACCTCTAGTGGTTAGAAAGCAGCTTTCTTTAACCGTTTTAACATAATTTTACTACCAAGCCAATGTGTTTTTTTTTTTGGCCCTCTTTGGTATTTAAAGGTGACTTCTCTAAGTCTAAATCAATGTGTTATGCACTTAACAGTATTGTTTGCATAGAATTGTATAGAAGTGGCCGTAATCTGATAGGTAGTGTAATGGTTTTTAGGCGTGAATCCTCGGTACAAACACCCAGTACAAACACCCAACTTAAGTATTAAAAAGTATATCTTCGGTGACTTGTTTTCAGCAGATTGCTGACGAAAACGTAAGGCTTCGGTTTAAACCCCCAGGCAACAACCTCTCGGCCCATTTCTAACAAAAACTCTGGGAGTAAATAAAATTGCCATGAAAAGTTTCTCAAGAATCTGTCGTCCGGAATCGACTCTCAAATTGTAGGTTCCTCCATTCATTTATAAAACTAAGACACACAACATATGTACATAAGTGGTGTGTGGTGTGAGAAGCTAAATTGTATTATTGACTGATGAGTATGTCTGTGTATGTATGTTAGGTATGTAGAATTTACATAAGAGATGTTGGCATTCTAATACAAAGAATAGAAACAATCTGTCTTTGCGTTCCAAAGGATAGGCTAAGTCTATCAGTCGGTTAGAAGTTCGGTGCATTGTAGAGGCTTTGCGTTTCCTTCGTACTATTCCTTGCCTTCGTTCTAACAAAAACTGCAAAATTTATTATTTTTATGCAGTTGTCCATTGAAGAAGACCCCCTCCTAGTATTTAGGTTGTGGGAATAAGTCCAATTTGAATGGAAGCAAGATTGAAAATGCTATCTGCTGATATACATAGCTATGTGCGCAATGCCTATAAAACCTTAAATCTTGAATCGAAACATAAGATCGAGGGCATTCATTCTGTAGCATTATACTCCCTTTCTATGTGGTCGCCGTAGCCTAGTGATTAATGTGCTGGATCATTAGGTATAAGGCCTCGGTTGAAAACACAGGCCAGATAAATCCAACAAAACGAAATACGGAGTAATATTTCTTCGGCGACTTCCTCCCAGCTGATATAAAGCAAAACTCTTGAATTAAATGAAATTACCATGAAAATGTTCCTAGCAAATCTGTCTTTCAAATTTTACTTTAAACTCTATGTCCTACCGCTCATATATAAAATTAACACACAACATAAGTGGTGGGAAAGGTGGTAAGGGTTGTACTGACCAATTATGTTATGTATGTATGCGCAAATAATTTCGGTGTAAATGAAGATAGGCTCCAGCATAATGTTCCACAATCTCATAAAGACCAAACTCGACCTAGATTCAAACCCAAAACAATATTTTTCATCTCAGCCAGGAAACCACAAACAGCTCACTTACGGTAGCAATACAGGTACTGGAGGCACGACAACCTCTTCAGAAAGAATAGAATGTAGTTAAGAAATTTGTTTACTGTTACTCCCATAACAACACGATGATAGATGGCAACTCTGTTATACTAGAAATTGCTACAGTAGACCAATCAGTTGTTTAAAACAACATTTTCGATTCTATTTCATTACAATACTGAAAAAAAACGAAAAAATTAAAATTTTTGGTAACAAATATGCCATTTTGTTCCACTTAAAGTTTGAGAAAGAATTGGAATCGCTAAACATTTGCTTTCATTTTAAATTGTTTCCAAAGAATGAATTTCCTTGTATCCTTTCTTTCGAAACTTATCTTAACTGGATCAAATTTGTTTTCTAGCATGGTTAACATGGTTATTTAAATTGCGAAAAAAAAAGCATTTCTATTCACGTCAATAATCATGTTACGTTTTACTGCAAAGAAGAAGAGGAGAAAACGAAGAAAATTCTCGTTAAACATTTTCAAGTGCCATCATAGCAAAGAAGCAATAAATTTTCTGTTTAAAAGCAGCAGCAGTTATCGTTCTGAACTTCAATTCCATTTTTTTTTTGTTTTTGTTTTTGTTTTTGTCTAGTTTTAACAAATTTTTTGTGTAGCAATTACGTTTGGTTTTTATTTTTTTTTGTTGTTGTTGTTGCAAATTTTTATTTCTAAATTGTCGTCCACTGAGCAGCGTGCAAGGTGATACAAGAGGCAATGAAATGTCTGTTAAACTGCTAAAAAATTGTGTTCATGAGCCCTGTTCTACAGCTGAAACTACGTTGTGTAACTAATAAAACTACTGCACTGCACTGTACTGCCATCACTACCACCACCACAATTTCTTTTATTTTTTTTTAAAGCAAATACGATTAGTAACTGAATTTAATACCAACTTTTCTGTATGGCCAAAATTATAAGAGAATATTTCCGAACGAAGGTTGAGCATAAAGTTTATGCAAATGTTGCCTTATTGTTTAGCAACATGTTTCCAGCAACATTCTGATTAAAGTTTGACATTACATTGTAAATTATTTCAATAAAACCATTGAAATTCATTATATTGTATGGATTCTAGAAACATTTCGAAGACTGCGAACATAATTTGACTATAATGTTACAAAGTCAGAGCATAGAACCACTTTCTTGAGAAACTCGGTCGTAATCCTGACTAAAGGGTTGGAATGACCAATTATGTATGTTATGTTATGTACATAGAACCACTTACTAACTCTTTGTTCGAATTGTTTTGCACGTTATATTATACATTTAATGGCTATGAGTCCAGCAACCCGACATTTTCAAGTTTTATAATTCAAGTTCCAAAAAATTTTGTTTTTATTCGGTGTCAAGTAATATAATGTTGCAAAATCAAACCGCTTAGTTTAAGTTATTGGGTTGGATTATTTCCGACAGAGTAACTCTCACGTTTATGATAGTTTACATTTGCCAGAGAATGGCATCCATGTATACACTGACGGATCCAGATCTTGGATCTTCTCGGAATGGTTAAATCATAGATTGTCTCTTGCAGTACCCAATTCTTGTTGTACTGTCAAGCTAAGAGGCTATCGAATCCATCATTAGGGGATTAATTCACATATTCGATGTCTTGTGAGATCTATTATGAGATTCTGTCAATCCTCTGTTTTTCATTAGAGGAAGACCTGTAATTAGCCCCCACGTTATATCAAACAGATACTCTTATTAATTCATAATAAAGCATCCTTTACATCCCTCGTGAGTACACCACCACCAAGAAGATTGTCCAAGTATATATCTCTGGAGAATACAGTGGTTCATTTGACTGTTAGCCTCATATGCTTTCGTGGACTCTGAGACGTTGAGGGTAATAACAAATCTATCGCACTGGCGTAGGTTGCTACAACACAAAATTTTAATGGATTGATACTTAAATTTGGAGTACTTCCGCAGAGATGTCTATCACTCTGATATCTCACATATGTTACTCATTTGTAGAGGCGCGAATATGTATGAATTTACCTTTAACCCAGTAAAAATTCATCTTAGAAAGCTTAGAGTGGTCATAACAATACAGTGAGCCTGAAAATGTCATTCAACCTAAGGATATGAAGCCAAATCGGATCAGCCGTTTAGAACATTATTACAAAATATTAAAATTCCTGCCAGATTTGTATTAAATGGGTCTAAACCTTAAGCTTACGACTTAAGCTACTACGTTAACCTTCTTCTTTCTACCACTTTATTTTATCATAAGTCTTCTGTAAGGCTTCAGTAACAGTCTCCTATGTCTTGGTGGCTTTTTAGTTTCTATGAGTTAAGAATTTTTTTTTTGCAGAATGGTCCTTCGCGTTAATGCAAATAGTAAATTCCAATAAATTATAGAAATTCAGCACCTGAAACTTGCTTACTGAGAACTTACCGAGGGCTCTCGCTTAATATATCGTATTCTCATCTAATTTTCATATCTAAAATGGTTACCAATGGTCTTATTCAAGATTTTTAAATAAGTTTTCATTTGCAAACAATCAAGTAAATAAATTGGTCCTTCGCTCCAAGACTATCATAACGACCTGAACAAATTTGGAGAATTTCCTATATTCCTGGCAAACAATCACATTTTAATTTATTAGACATATTGGACGTACTGGACATTTTTATTGAATACTTATTCAACGTGTAAATAGTCTTTAAGAAAGTCCTTGAAACCTTTCTTCAAAAAAAAAAAAAAAAAAAAATGAAGAAGATACACTATAAGATACATAAAGCAGTTCTTCGAAGTCACAGGGAAATAAGAAATTAATATTACTCTAGATTTTTCACGCTACCTGCGTACTATTTTGGTCAAAAACACCAAACCGTGCGGCAACTAGAGTATGTTTGAGCAACCAATTCTTAAATCAAACGAAATGAAACAACAAAAAAAAAAAAAGAAACTAAATTGCCAACATGCAACAAGTGGATGTTGCCATACTGGCTGTCAAGTTAAAAGCTAAACAACAAAAACAAAAACAACAACAATAATATGTAGTAACTATAATACTTAAAAGCCTCAAACTGGTCCATTCGGCTTTATTTGTTTGATTTTTCAATAAAAAAAATTTTTTTTTTTATTTTTGAAAATGCAAAAAAAGCATGGATTTTCTTTCTTTTTTTTTTGCTTTGAATTTATTTTTCTTTTTTAGTCAACATAATTGAATTAAATTTCATATTAAATAAATATCAATGACTTTTAATAAATTTTTTTCTCTTTCTTTTTTATTGTTGACTTCTTTTTCTCTCTCTTCATATCACCACCATGTCCACATACATGTCTGTGAGATATGTTGACAAGATCTGTTTTTTTTTGTGTGTGTGTGTGAGATTTTAATATCAATTTACCACAATTTAAGTGTCAAATACAATTTTTGGAACAAGAAAAAAAAATTCAAACATTCGTTATGGTTTATTAGGCAACCAAATTTTTTTTTTATTAACTTTTGTTTATAATTTAGTTGACATTTTATTTAAAAATTATCTTTTTTTTTTCTTCATCTTATTAAAGATATTTGTCTCGATTGTGTTTTTTTTTTTGTATTTTTTTTTTCAAATTTATTTGCTTTTGAAACCTGCTTTAGTGTCTTTAAATATTGAATTTGTGCACATGGTAGGGGTATAATGTTGTAAATTTTTGTCTACCAATGGTACTGTTTCTTTCCAGCTTCAAAAATCTGAAATGCTGGCGACCTTGTACATTAAAAATACACATCGATATGTCATACACAAATAAATGTTGTTGTCTGTCGTATGTTCAAAAATTATCTCCGCTCGCATATCTTATTATTTCTATTCAAATCTCCCTGAAAAAAAAAATGAAAAATGAAAAATTAAAACATTTCAAAAGATTAACATTTCAATGTTTTACACACGTATTTCAAATTGACCAACATTTTGTTTGCAACAGGTTTTTCATTATTAATACTCGTATTACACCCGGAATTATAAAATTTTGTAAAATGATTACGTTTTAGAATTAGAAATTTTAATTGTAAAGAATTTTGTTTACCAGTTCTCACTACCACATACCACGACAGCGTAGACTGCATACAAACGTTGAGTATTCTAAACGTAGTTCACTTCATATTGTCATTGTCCGAATGCTGATATCTCTCCATTGAGTGTAACTTTTGTGGCAACTAGTGCTCAGTCTTTAATACATGCTCGTTACAATCTTTCAGTACGGTTTACGACCTCTCATACCATTGATGTTGTGTGTGTTAATTTTTTACTTGAGTAGCAGGAGTTACAGTTTAAAGTCGACTCCGAACAACAACATTTTGAAAACTTTTTCATGGCAATTTTTTTTAACTCTCAGAGAGTTTTTGGCAGACATCTGCTGAGAGGCACTCGCCGAAAAAATATTGTTTCGTATTCCATTTTGTTGGAAATGTCCTACCAAGGGTTTTAACGTGTCTCACGTCTAATAAATCAACACACATATATGGCGCACTCCTGTGCGAGAATGGACAAATAATACAACTTAAGTCCTTGACATTCTTCTTGTTTCTAAACAGATTTCGCTCATAGAGGGATTGCGTGTTCCTATAAAATGATTAACTTGTTTCCGTTGTAGAGAATATAGATTTCATGATTTACTGAAGTTGTCGATGTAAAACTGAATTTTCTTGAAGTTTACGAACCGTACACCATGTAGTGTGTTAGCTTCAAAATTCAGCTCAGATATCTCGACCAGAACGAAATATGCAAAAGATATTTCTTCAGCGACATCCTTTCAGCAGTCTTCTGCCGAAAACTTTGAGAGTAAAATTCCTTGAAAACTATCTCAAAAATTGATCGTTCGGATTGACCTTAAGCTATAGATCCCGTCACTAATGGATAAATTAAGAGGTATGAGAAGCTAGGTTGTAATCCAGACTAAATATTTGTAATTGACATTAAAAGGAAGTATGTGGATAGGTTTCAGAGGTTGTTACACATTTCATCAAAGCATATTTCATTATAACGTTGATAAAGCATGAGTCGTAATGTGATGATGCTCTAAAGCGTAACTTACTGCACACAATTAGTATACAACCAATGCCTTTCAGATTTGCTTACAAATCGAGCTTCTTACCATCTTGTATTTGCCACAATGTTAGTTATAATCTGTGGTATTTTCTTGTTTACTTACTTATTGGCATTACAAACTTAAGTCAGGTTTAACAACCTTAGCTTATCACATCATCTATTTGTGCATGTTAATTTTATCGAATTACTAGCGATCTTACAGTTTAACGTTGATTCAAATGGTGCAGACTTCAGAAATTTGTCAATGCAATGCAGAAAATGGCCGAAAAATAGTTTGGTTAGCTCTAATGAGTGGCTAGGCCAAGGCAATTTCGTGCTTAAAATCGTTGTCTATTCATAGGCCTTAATTTGAAATTGTTTGTTGTATCGGGGGCCTAATTTGAAGATTGTTTGTGATCGGGGGCTCTCGGTTACGTTCGAACGTATATTTTTTTCTCTTATGTTCCAAGTAAGGCACCAGATTTGTCAGCTGGATTTCTGGCAAAAACGCTGAGAGTAAATAAATTGCCATTGAAAAGTTTCTCAAAATCTGTTTTCGGAACGACTTTAAACTGTAGGTCCCCCCCACTGTAAGTTTCGCTACTCATGTATAAAATTAAACACACACACCAACAGTGGTATGAGAAGCTATGCCGTAATCCTAACTGAAGGATTGTAGTGGCCAATTATGTATGTTACGTATGTATGCCATTTTTATTTGACTCCTCGAGCACTTAAATCTGTTTTTCAGCTCTCTAGTTGAGCGCTTTAACCACTGCACTATGTTACTTAGCGCTAATGGAACACGAATAACAAATATTGCCAACATCTGCAAAGCATTAAACAGTAATGAAGTTAGATTGAGGCAATCATTAAGAAAATTAAGACAAAAAAAAGTTCGCAATGAATTACAAACAACCTTGTGGTACACCGAAGTTTACTAATTCGAGTAACTAGAGGCCTTATGCTGGACATAGGAGAGCTAAGAAATGTTTTCCCGAATCAGGAATCCAACGAAAAAAAAATTGATTTTTTTTTTATATTTGAATTCATCAAACAGCGATTGTTTTTCAATACGTCATATCTCCTCATTAATTGTCTCCAATTGCAAAACTTTTAATATGATACGCATTACCTCACCTGCAATTTAATTAAAGCGATAGCCTTACGAATGTATTTCTGGTTTGAAAACGTAGCGTATTTGTTATGGTTTTTTCACATTTTTTTTCTTTTTGTTTTAATTTTTGTTCATAATGAAATGAATTTAACCTCTCCCTAGCTAAGCTATGGTGTTTGTTTTTGCTGTATTAGACTAAATTAATCAAAAACTCATTTATCTTCATAGTTTTATGCCAAATTTTTACCGCAAAAGTGTCAAAAATTGGGTTTTTTTTTTGTTTTTGGTGCTGATTTTTTCCTTTCAAAAAACCAAACTAAAAAGTGATGATCATGATGATGATGATGACGATGATGATGATGATGATGAAGATGATTAAGATGAAGATGATGGTTTTAAGCATAAAGGCAGGGCGAATAATAGAAACAAGTTTTCACCTGCAGCATAACACAAATGTATGGCAAAAATAACTAAATGCAGTCAGCAAAGATATTTTAAAAGTGGTAAAACCATTTTGGTTAATACAATACCTTTAAATAGAAACCCGCCAACTCCATGTTCAAATATGTTGCAACAAGACAACTTCCAACGTTTCGTTTTTTTTTCTTCTGTTTTTTGTTTGGTTTGAAAATCACTTTTACACAGTGTAACGCTTTTTTTTTTTTTTTTTTTTTTTTTTTTTTTTTTTTTTTTTTTTTCTAAAGCTGCCAACAAAGAAACGGTTTTTTTTTTGTTTTTTTTTTTCTGCTTTAATACTCTCATACACTGAATTTTTGTGGTCAATAGTGGTTCTGTTACTTTTTCTTTCTATTTCTTTTATGATTTTTGTGTTTTTCTTATTCTTTTTTCCTTTATTATGTTTTTTTTATTTTTTTTTTTTTGTAACCATTTGACGTCTATTCACCGTCAAGCTCTTGTGGCTTAATATTTATTAACCGCAACAGTCCTTGACCTTAACGGTTGTTATTATTTAACCATCTTCAATGATAATGATAAACCATGCCATCCATCCATGCCAGAGATGGGTATGTCTTCTCTATTCAATACACAAACAAAGATGAATTGTGTGTTGCATTGATTTGTTTTAAGTCTGGCCCACAAGAAAGAAATAAAAACCGAATTACGGTTATTTTTGGTAATGTTTCAATGCTAATGATGTTTTTGGTTTAAATAAATATTTTTTTTGTTTTTGTTTTTGTAACTCATTTCAATGGCTTTTAGTGGTTTTTATTTTATTTCCATAGCAACAAAGAATATTATAAACATTATGGCAGACCATCATTGAAGGACCATAATAGATTCTAGAATTTTAATAGAAGAAGAAAGCCCATTTAGGGCTTTTATTATTTTTTCGGTATCAAATTTCCTATTGATTTGAGAACATTTACCAAAAATTGTTTAAGCTTTTAGCCATTTGAAGTAAAAGGAAACTAATACGATGCTTTATGCCTTGGGCCCCTTTTTAAAAATTAAAAAAGTTTGAAACAAAAATTTATATGGCCACGTATGTACACTATATCCTCAGTATTATAGCAGCAATTAATAACCGAACACATAATATATGTCCGTTATACATTAACCGAGAAACTGTTTAGTTTACTGTCTGCGTTCGTTTGGGCAACTTTGGTTCAAAGAATTCTGTCTATACGAGTAGGACCTATACTACTAGGACCTACACTAGTAGGACCGATTAAATGATTAAAACTAGTAGGACCGCAGCTGAATAGAAATGAATCGCGCTAGTCTAGGGGGGAGGGGTGTGTACTGGCTTATCAGACGCGAGGCCTTGTTTCAAACTCCAAGTAAGTTATCTCCAATAAAACGAAGTGCTTCTTCTGCGACTTTCTTTCAGCAGATTTCTGGCAAAAACTCTGGGAGTAAATAAAATTTGCCATGAAAAGTTTCTCTAAAAAATCTGTCGTTCGGAATAGACTTTAAACTGTAGGTCTTGGCACTCATGTATTAAATGAATTCTCACAGAATAATTGGTAATATGACTTGGAGGCTGTAATGAGTAATTATGTATGCTGTGTCTTATGCCAGTAGAATTTATGTCTTAGGCCTGTATAATCTTTAAGGAATATAACAACAAAGCACCTTTATCGTCTTCATTACCTCTATTTCTGTCAGTGCCTAAAAGCTAGGCACTCTGTGAAAACATATTGAGCAACAAGATTCAGGGCCATTGTTACAACTTGCCGTTAAAGTTGGGTTTAGTTAAAGGTACCTTTAGCTAAAGGGAACTTTAAAGTTACCTTTAACTTATTTTCGTTATTACAACTTAGAAATAAAATAAAGTAAACTTTTACAAAAATATGGCATTGCCGATGCAATATCGATAACTTTTGCACCTTAAAAAAACTTCTTTAAAAACGTAGTGGCAACGACGTGCTTTCTTATTTGTTATTGCGATATCACTCACTTCTTAACACTCACTTCTATCTTATTGGGTGCTCATAATAATGAAAAACAATTTATCTGCTCGTTAAAATCCTCCCTTTAGTTAACTGTAAGTTGTAATAATGGCTCTCAGAAGTAGAGCGACTAACAATGCCAATTCTCGTGAAATGAGAACAAATGGTCGCCGTTGTCCAGAGAGTACATATATTAAAAAAACCTTCTGTGGTCTTCTATAGTTGTCTATGTAAAGGGGATGAAAGCTAACATATGTGAGAAGATGGCTTTTTAAACTGAAATTCTACTAACAGAATTGAAGTCAAGTACAAAAACACAAGTTGGTAAAAGAAGTCCTATAGTTAATCTCTGTTACAAAAGTTTTTAATCCATTTTCCTGTTGTTCTGTACAAGCCTTAACTGAGTTGGTTTGCGTCCAGGGTAATACACTCGAAAATCTAACTTTACACACATAAAACTAACATGCTCTACAAAGGTCTTTTGAGAAGTTAGATCATCATAGTTCTGACTAAAAAATTTTAAAGGATGTGGTTTAAACGGTTTAGATTGGAATTTTCATTGCGAACGGTTATGTTTTCAATTAAATTAAATTGTAGTTTACATTATAACACTGCACCTATACTACCTTAACATTTTTATGGAAAATATTTTGTGGCCCTAAAAAAAAGAGATGCCACTGTAATATTCTGACTAATAGCTGCTATTCATTCATTCTGTGGGAATATATTGAGAAAGGTTCTGTGCTGTGAAATAGCAAAACAAATGGGAAAATAAATTCACACACAATTTTCAGCTTTAAACGCCACCTAAATAATTGATTTTTTTGTTTTGTTTTGTTTTTTTTTTTTTTTTCGTAAATAAATTAAACTCTCTCAACAATTGATATTCAATTTCAATACCAATTCATTCTTATCACATCGAAATCTGAATGGCTGTGATATAATTTTAGTTTGACGTTTTGTTGTTTCATATAAAAATAGCCTTAAATTATGTGCACAAAACTGAATAGAAAAGCAAAATTAATTAAATTGTCTGTTAAATGTCAATCAGATCGTCTCCAGCTGGGATTGTTTGTTTAGAATTTTAAACAAACGCAATTGAATTGAAAAATAATAAAAAAAAACAAATCTTAATCCCACCATATCACACTTGATTTAATGACATGATCAGTGTGATTCAAAGTTTTTTTTTCAATTTCGAATTCTTCTAATTCCCTTCAAATAAACTGATAGATGGCAAGGCAGACAGACAGAGAGAGAGAGATAGATAGAGACAGACAAACTGACAGATACGTTGAAATTTAACAATTTCCGATGAGATCATTGCTAAAGATTAATGAGCGAAAAAAATGTGAATAGATTTAGACACAATGAGGTAATATTTGTACGTATCAGAAATGAAAAATTAAAGTTTTTTTTTTTTTTTTGCTTGTAATATTAGATTTTAAACGTTCAAACTAATGCCAGTTATTAGTGATTCTGACTAACGGATATGACAAAACAAAAAAAAAATGAGAAACGGAAAGTCTAACTGCTGTGACTGGCAGCATTTAGTCAAGCCAAGCAACGCCAACGAATTTGAAAAAAAATTTTTTTCCATTTTTTTTTTTCTTATTCTTTAAAATGCTGTTGGTAATTGTAATTTGCATATGGCGTGTTAAAAACATATTAAAATTAAATAAAAAATAAAATGTCTAATGAAATTCTAATAAATGTGTTCGAAAAATAGAAAAAAAAACTATTTCCATACAAAATATAAAACGAATCATATATTGGCTGTTGATGGTTATAAAAACAGTGTTGGAATCCAAACTCTATCTGTTCTTCCAAGTCTTTGCTAAAGTGTGGATAAATCAGTGGCCTTGAGTAACAATACTAATCAATATGGTATAACAGACATTGGCTTTTTTTCAGAACAAACAATACTAAAATAATCTCTGTTGCGGTGGGGATAATATTCTTCATCAGAATTTTATAACAGAAACAATAAAATGAAGGGGGAGATACCTTCAAACCATACCACAGTCTTTTTTTAATGGTCCTTCGTACCCAAATAGTATAAGAAAATGAGATATCTTGGCTTTGAACAACAATATACGGAAAATTGCAAATTTTTATCCAATAATTGTGTTTCCCATAAAGCCAAACGATTATCTAATAGTTAATATACATCCATTACAACCCTTCAGTCTGGATTGCAATTGCAAAAGTTTCCTAATCTTTTCCCATATTTGGTTCGTCTTACAGCATCCTAATCTTCTTCCTCTTAATTGGCCATTAACAACACGATTAACGGATTTCGGCCTGCCTTATCACATCCTACCAGGCTCCTCAGCTTCTTGTGCGCCAAAGCCAGTTGGTAACACCAATCGATGACAGGGCTTCCTTGATTTGGTTCTTCCAACGGATACAAGTTCGTCCTCTTCGCCGACTTCCGCAGATGCCCGCATCAAGTACCTGCCTCGCCAGGGCATCTTAATAATTTTCACAAATTAATCTTCCCAAGCGACATTTTAATCAACTCCTGTAGCTCGATTTTTAGTTCCCCAAAAATCAATGGATTCTCCAAATTTTCCTCATGTGATTGTCATATTCGATCATATTGTATGGCGGCTAGTTTCACATGGAAACTTCTCGATGACACTATTTTTATTGTTATTTTGTTGTCAATAAATACAAATAAATTTCCATGTTCCTAGTTCGTTTATTATCTGATTAAGCGTATCCCCGTATTGTAGGGCTTTTGGTTTTGAAATATTAACGCACCGTTGAGGCTTATTCTCGCGATTAGGGTCGTCCGTACATACTAAGTAAACGATACATACATAATTGGCCGTTACAACACTTCAGCCAGGATTACGACCTAGTTTCTCATACCACTTGTCATCTGTGTGTTAACTTTATACACGAGTGGCAGGACTTACACTATAAAGTTGACTTTGAATGACCCAGATTTTTAGAGAAAACTTTTTCATGTCAAATTTTATTTACTCTCAGAATTTTTGCCAGAAATCTGCAAAGAAAAAGTTGCCAGCGAAATATTTTTTCATATGATGAACCATGGCCTCACGCCTGATAAGCCAGCACCTACTAGTCTATGGCGACTTGGATAAACAACAGCTGGGCCCGAATATTATAACAGATGCATTAGGTCGGTAATAAGCTACAAAAGAAGGGAAGTTGCCAAATGAATAGCTATTTAGCTGGTTACATGCTGATTTCTGACCATACTCACTGAATGGTAATAGATCATAATGAAAATTGCTCTCAGTTGTTGTGCTACGTGGAATAAGAGGCCTTTAGTTTCATTATATTATATTGGAGTCCCTTGATACACAGTTTTGTAAAGTCCTGACATTACCTATCCCGTCACAAAAAATACTTCCGTATTGGATTCTCTCCCTCCCATCCCGATAGCTTTATGTAGTTGTGGATTCTGACCAAGGGATTTCTTCTGTTTATGCTGCTTTTTCCTCTTCCTTGTCGTTAAAACTTTTACGGAAGTTGTTGTTTATTACTTTCAAGATTTGAGTAGAGGCACCTAGAAGTCAGTGTCTAATTGCAATCATTTTGAGGTTATGAGGAAAAAGAGGAGACATTTAAGTACTGAGCAGTTATCCGCCCCCTCCCCTAGCCACCGTCATTGTGTTTATATGAGCTATCTTCAGTAATCTAAATAACTGATCATGAGCTCAATTTTATCTCTTGACTGTATTGGTATGGCGCATAGCAATTGCGTTTGTGCCATACTCTTCAGGTATCGCACCAATTCTATGAAATTTTTAAAGTACTGTAGCTTGTGCCGGTACAACTTAAGTTTGTTGATCGATGTTGTTTATCCAGTTTCATACTGCCGTTAGTATTAAATATGAGAAAATATTTCTTATTTAGGCGACTTCCTCTCAGCGTTTTCTGGCAAACACTCTGAAAGTAAATAAAATTACCATGAAAAAGTTTCTCAAAAATCTGTGGTCCGGAACGACTCTAAACTGTAGGCCTCGTTACTCAAGTATAAACCTAATGTACACATCATGGCTGGTGTGAGAAGCTAGATCGTAAGGCTGACTTCAGGGTTGTAATGACCAATTATGTATGTTAGTATGTAAACACTTACTGCTAAACGATTTAGAGTATAATGGCAGTCGCCTTGATACACAGTTTTGTAAAGTCCTGACATTACCTACTCCGTCACAAAAAATACTTCCGTATTGGATTCTCTCCCTCCCTCCCGATAGCTTTATGTAGTTGTGGATTCTGACCAAGGGATTTCTTCTGTTTATGCTGCTTTTTCCTCTTCCTTGTCGTTAAAACTTTTACGGAAGTTGTTGTTTATTACTTTCAAGATTTGAGTAGAGGCACCTAGAAGTCAGTGTCTATATTGCAATCATTTTGAGGTTATGAGGAAAAAGAGGAGACATTTAAGTACTGAGCAGTTATCCGCCCCCTCCCCTAGCCACCGTCATTGTGTTTATATGAGCTATCTTCAGTAATCTAAATAACTGATCATGAGCTCAATTTTATCTCTTGACTGTATTGGTATGGCGCATAGCAATTGCGTTGTGCGCTACTCTTCAGGTATCGCACCAATTCTATGAAATTTTTAAAGTACTGTAGCTTGTGCCGGTACAACTTAGATTTGTTGATCGATGTTGTTTATCCAGTTTCATACTGCCGTTAGATTAAATATGAGAAAATATATCTTATTTAGGCGACTTCCTCTCAGCGTTTTCTGGCAAACACTCTGAAAGTAAATAAAATTACCATGAAAAAGTTTCTCAAAAACTGTGGTCCGGAACGACTCTAAACTGTAGGCCTCGTTACTCAAGTATAAACCTAATGTACACATCATGGCTGGTGTGAGAAGCTAGATCGTAAGGCTGACTTCAGGGTTGTAATGACCAATTATGTATGTTAGTATGTAAACACTTATCGCTAAACGATTTAAGTCTTCAACTTCTTTTCTGTAGGACAACAATTTCCTGGCTTAATTGATAATTCATTCCATGTGCGTTTGAGACTTGTATACCCATTCTCGTCTACTTGCAGGTCAATGCTAGAGATATCAGTGATTATAAGATTCTAACACTTCCCTTGAAGGTTCTGTTATCGATTTCTGTGTAAAACTTTTCAATTACTCCTTACCTTTCGACATTCTGCTTCTGCTAATAGTAATATGGTCCATCTGGTTTAGTGTACAGACATCAGGTAGTTACGTTGCTTTCTATAACCATGTTCTTGTACCTTTCTAACCTCATAATTTCTTACTGTGTATGCCTAATACGTCGTCATGTGGAATTTTATTGGAAAAAATAAAAAAAAAACTCTTTTAGATTCTAAATTATTAATTCAGATGCTGCTGTTGCTGCTGCTCCTTCTATTACTCATTCATATGAAACGAGAATTTGTAATCTAAACATAGGAAATGTGTGTGTGAGTGCATGTGGAATGTCTGCCTCTGCAAGCATGCAACATTTAAAGTTTTTTTCTCTCTTTTTTTTTTTTTTTTTTTGTTCAACTAAACCACTATGACAGATCAAATAGAAGATACTATTTTATAAAGAATATATATAATAGACGCTGTTGTTGTTGTTGTTGTTATTGTTGTTTTTATTATTATTATTACTTATGCTGCTGTTGTGTATTGTTGTTGCCTACCTATCATACGCGTATGTATGTATACAGCTGTGATGCATTTTTAATGAAATCAATCGATCAAACGGTAGTTTTTGTCATTTTTTTCTGTTTTTTTTTTTCTCCCCTTTTTTGTCTATTCTTCTTCATATTATTTATGAACAATGCAGACAGATACGCAGATACATTGAATGAATGAATGAATGAATGAATGTTGTTGTAGTTGTTATTATTATTATTGTTTCTGTTACCATTTTCAATATCTTGCTTTAAATGCCAGAGTTTATATCTTTTGTATTCGGTTATATGCGATACGAGTATTATTTATGAGATAAAGAGACGGTCTATTGCAGACAACAACAACAAAAACAACAACGAAATAATTTTTTTTTTTTAATACTGAATCAAATATTCGTTTGGGGCTATGATAGTTATAATCGGGAGGATAGAAAAAAAAACGTAACGAAATAATTGAAAATGAAGAAGAAAGAAACAAACGAAACTTATTAGACCCACGAGATATTTCAGCCTAGCGATTACATAATGAATGCATAACCCAGTTGGCAAAAATAGTTATAATTCGGAATTGGAAACAATTTCGTACCATTTAGTCAATCAGTTCTAAAAGCAAGTGACTTTTTTTGTGAAATACATTGAAAACTGCAACAGATTTTGTGAAAATCAATTCACAATAAATCTCTGTTGATGTTCAAATATTTAAAATCAATAACTTTTTATGTAGCAGTTGCAACAGTCAGCACAGTTGCGCTGCAGCATGCAGATGACATAATGCCATTTAGAAAGCTTCATATGATTAGTTCAAATGGTTCTACACATTGGTCATTACAGCCCTTCAGTCATGACTACAATCTACCTTCTCACACTACTACTTATGTTGTGTGTGTTAATTTTATACATGAGCGACTCAGAGTGTCTGCCAGAAATCTGCTGAAAGGCAATTCGCCTAGAAAATATTTGTACATTTTTCGTTTTGTTAGAAATGTCTGACCTGGAGTTTGAACCGTGGCCTCACGTCTAATAAGCCAACACACTACTTAGTAGACCTAGGTAACCTAGGAATTCTATGCTGAATTTATTTCTTTTTACGTAGATGCAGACGTAATTACTGGTTACAACCCTTCAATTAGGATTACGGTATGGCTTCTCACGCCTCTTTATGTGGTGTATGTTAATTTTATTTATGAGTTCCAGCACCTGCAAATTAAAGTCGATTCCGAACGACAGATTTTTTGAGAATGTCATCATGACTAATTTATTTACGCTCAGAGTTTTTTGCTAGAAATCTGCTGAAAAGAAGTCGTTGGAGAAATATTTGCTCATATTTCGTTTCATTCGAGATGTTTGATCTGGGATTTAAACCGTGACCTTACATCTAATAAGCCAACACACTACTCACTACACTACGGTGACTACAACATAGACTTACCATATCTTTGCTCCTGGTACAGAAGTTGTAAAAAACCCTTTATATTGTCAAAATAATAAGACTATGTTCCTTACAAACTCCCAAACCTTAAAAGAAGTTTTTCATTGCGGCCTTTTGCGCATGCAAGCCAAGCACGAATTCATTACAAAATTGTCTACTGGGTGGAAGACATTTTATCTTAATATCAGTTTTTTTTTCTATTCTTTGTGTATTTATGGTCGTCATACCCCACTAAACATTTATCAAATCTAATTGGCTTTAACATATGGTAGTGGTTGTGGTGGTGGTGGTAGTGGTGGTGTGCATATCGTATATCAGTTCTATCAGTCTGACTGAAAATATCTTTCAAATTATGTGGCATTAAGCGAACGACAACGAATATAGAAGATAATTTGTATATTTGTTAATTAGATACTGAAAATATTGAAGAAAAAACAAAAACAAATACAAAAACAAAATTATTTAATTAAAAATAAAAGCCCACTAAATAAATATAATTAAAGAGAGAGAAAGAGAGAGAGAGAAAAAAAACAGAGAAGCATTTCAAACAAATATTTTCAGAAGATTTATCAAATACAACGGAAGTTGTAATGTCAACTAATTAACCTTATTAAACAGCAGTGTGGTCTAAGAATATTAAAAAAATAAAAACTTTAAAACCTAAACAGACAAACTGTTAACGAAACAAATTTGTTAAAAAAAATTTTTAAGCTGCTTTAAAACTGTAGTGGGCTTGAAAAATTATTTTCAAAAGCCTCCATGAAGGTTATCGATTTGTTTTTCAAGAATTTTTAGAAAATTATTCTCTAATTTGTACTTCTCTTCTTTTAGCGTTGTTAAACTTATTAAACTCTTATTTGTATAGGGTGGGCCCTTTAAAAGTTTTTTTTTTTTTTTGTTGTGAAATGTGTTTTCATATGGCTGCTGCTGCTGGCCTTACAGTATTGTATTCGATCGCCCCAATTTTTGTACACTTTTTCAATTTTATGGGATCATATCTCTGCAATGGCATCACGAATGTTGTCTTCTCCAAAGCATAACAGTGTTCTTTAATGGCGTCGCAAGGAAAATTGTTCAACAATGTCAAATCGCAGCTTCTAGGCGGTCAATTGGCATTACCATTTCGTCTAACTAAATAACCATCGAACGTTGGAGGCAATAAATCGATTGTGGCACGAGATGTGTTGCGAGTTGCACCATCCTGTTGAAACCAAACATCGTTCACATCAATACCATGAAGAGCGGGTACAAAAAAATCGGTCATCATACTGCAATAAGTGTCTCCATTGGGCCGTTCTCATTTGCAAAGAAATTGGTGTCAATGATGTGTCCCCTGCACAAGCCACACCAAACAGTCACTCGTAATGGGTGTATTGGCTTCTGTAAGACCACGCGTGGGTTTGCTAAGCCCCAAATATGGCAATTTTGCTTATTAACATACCCACCAAAATGAAAATGAGCTTCATTCGGAAAGATAATTTTTTTTTTGCAAAATCGACATAATCGTGGAGTTTCTCGTTGCCCCAACATTTCATCGATTCATTACGTTCAATAGTGATAATATACTGAACCTTGTGACAGAAATAACCGATTGTTCAAATTTGAACCTATAAATAACCCACCCTATATTTAAAGCATTAAATATTTTTAAAGCTTTATTTTGAAATTAAAAAGAAAAAAAAACGAAATATTTTCTTTGTGTTAAACAATGCCAATCAATTTAACACTTTTTTATTTCTTTTTATCGTATTTGTTATTTATTTTGTTTTAAAAAAAAGTCGCCTATTTGTTTAATTTAATTTTTGTTTTCTTTATTTAAGTAAAAATAATTAAACAAAAAAAAAAAAAAAAAAAAAAAAAAAGGTTTTATCGTGCTGAAAAAGTTGGCAAAGTTTGTGGCAGTAGATTGTCAGCCCACGTTTATTAATGTCAGGTTTTTGCTTTTCAAAAAAGCAGAGACAAAACTGTTACATTGAGATGACAAATGAATTATTCAACTTGTATGTCAGTTTCTGTTTATTTTATTTCATTAGACGTACAAGGTTAATCTAGAATTTTTAGGAAAACAAAAAACACAAACAATATTCTCCGAAATATTATTTTAATTTTGTAAGGCCAACGTAATATTTTTAAGCAATTTTTCAAGTATTTGAACAATAATTAGCATAGACATGAACCACATTATTATAATGTTAGAATACTATTAGAAATTATAATACTATTACAACGAGCTGAGTAACATAGACTATATATTCGGTGTAGTGGGACTCTTTGGCTAATAGTTTAGCATACTATCCACTAGACTACCAGGCCACCAAACCTTAGAAGTTATTTTATTCGACTTCAATTTTTTTAAAGCAATACGGTAGCAAAACTGTTTCTGTTAGCATGCATCTGACATCAGACTCTTGCCACTCATAGTACGTTACTGCGCTTTAAAATCAAAACCTAGCTTTAATTCAAAAAGTCGGGGTCTTATTCATATACCATACACGAATTCATTCCGACCAACTTTAACATCAAGAGGTTCAACTTTTTAGTAGAGAATTATCAAATGTCCTCAATATTACTACTATACTACTAAATTGGTTTTTGCAACCTTTTAGGCAGGATTACAACCTAGCTTCTCACACCACTCCATGTTGTGTGTGTTAATTTTATAAATTAGTGTCGGGACTTGTAGTTCAAGATCGAATCTGAATGACAAATTTTTGGAGAAACTTTTAATTTTTTTTTTGCCAGAAGATTGCTAAGAGGAAGTCGTCAGGGACATGTCTCGCGACAATTAATTCAAATCACTACCTACTGCGCTGCGGGTAAAAACCAATACAATTCTTTTTCGCAGAGTTTGAAAAATGTCAAACGCAGTATCTTAGAACCTCTGCTGCAAAAGGCCAACCACAAGTCGATGATCAGATGACATATTGCTCCTACACATGGATACATATATAGAACACCCAAGGGTTACCAATAGGTGAGGATTGCATTAAGTGGAGAATATATTTTTCAAAATCTCGCTTATAGAAGTCTATTGGACATTATGACTGCTAAATAATCTTCTTTGAACAATGATAACTTTTGATAAAATAAATATTGAATATAAATATTGAATCTAAATATTGAATTTGTTGTACCAGGGCACAATACATCGTTATAGGTAGGGTATTTTGATAATAAAGACAGGATCGAACTGTCACTCCTCTGTACTAAGCGATCGAGAATGGTTTGCATGTTATATTTTCACATAATAATTCTTCATGTGTGTGAAGATAAATTTGAATTTGAAAATCCAAGACGCAATCCATAAATTTTAGCAGCGCCACATCTGGCGTTAACACATCAAAATTTCTTCTTAACAGAACAAAATTTGCCCTTAACGGAGCAGTGCTAACTGTTTAGCAGTGGCAATAAGTAGTTTAATCTTCTACTTTGCAATTATTGAAGACTATTGACATGAAGTTTAATTCTGATTATGATCATTATTATTTGTAAACAATAGTGTTGAAGTGAAAAGAATGGTTGGTATGGATGGAGGACGAAATTATTCCAGTGGACTGCCATGTATATATAGTCTGTATGGTGTACTATTTTTTATATCTTTCAAAATGGCCACTGATCTTCTAGAGAATTTTCATACATTTTTGGTCGAAAATCAATTTTTTTAAATTTGAATATCTCGACTCACATAATTATTTCAGCTATCCTTCTGCCACGGCTGGAAAGAGGACTACCATGTACATATAGTCTGTACGGTGTACTATTTCTTATATCTTCCAAAATGGCCACTGATCTTCTAGAGAATTTTCAATCAAAAAATTGACTCACGATCACTTCATGTGGGACTATTTTGCTGATTACATTGGGAGGCCTTAGAGCGTTTCTTTGAGTATAATATGGTACTCATAGGCCTAGGATTTGTCCTAAAATTAGCTTCTAAACAAATGGGGTCTTTCAGATGTATACTGTTAAACAGCTAACAGTGCTCTGTTAAGTGCAAATTTTGTTCTGTTAAGAGAAAATTTTGCTCTGTTAACGCCAAATGTGGCGCAGCTAAAATTTATGGGTTGCGTCTTGGATTATCAAATTCCAATTTATTTACACACACATTAATTCTTCTGCCATAAATTAAATGCTATTTCCACTACCAACATAAATTGCAACACGTGATGTTATCGATCACCGTTTGATTGATTTGCAAATTAGATTTCTCTTCTGCTTTCGATAATTCATGACTCAGCATATTAAGTTTTAAAGCAAACTTTATTAGGCTAATGTGATCTCGCTGATTGCTGTGCAATTGTAAAATCATTTTCTGGACCTAAGAATTGCTTCTAACTGTACTAAATTTCCTTTAGGAAATCATGTGTTTGTCATAATGGGTGATTAACTTGCCAAATGTAGATAGAAAATGTTAAATAGAAATTACCAATCAATTCTGTTGACAGCTGGAGAATGATCAAAAATGTACCAAGAAATTTAAGTATTTTCACGCCAATAAGCAACATTTTAAAGCTTCTGGCTTCGTATTATTCAGGCTACTAATAAATAGTAGAGCTAGTGCCATACTGATATGTCAACCAAATATATGGGCTTCCACGCAACTTCAAGAGGAGAAAGGTTAATAACGATGAGAAATCTGTCATCAAATATTTATTGAAAAAAAAAAAAAAAAAAAAGTTTTTTTTTACATCAAATGCTGAATATCTTTTGAAAACGTTTAAGAAATTATTTAAAAATTTTCTTTAAGTAAACAATCGTAATCTTATTTTATTTAGTTTTGCTTTGGCTCACTTACATACATACTTCACTCCAAATTGATTTATAATTTCTTTGTAACAATTCTTTAATTCTCTCTGTGTCTCTCTCTCTCTCTCCCTCTCTCTTATTTTGGTATTGTATTTTGCAAAGAGTATTTTAATGTGGGCTTTTCTTTAAAAAGAATTATTTTCAAGCCACATATATTCAAGCCGGGATTTCTACCAATAAATCAGTTTTTCTAGTTTCATGACACCACAGGTTGAATGGCCTTTTTCGCTATTTTATTTTAAATTGTTGTCGTTGTTGTTGTTGTTCTTTTTGTTGCATTCATTTTGTCAATATCAATGCAATTTCAAAAGCCATACAAAAACGAAGGAAAGGAAAAAAAAACGAAATAATTTTTAGGCGGACAAGTTGTTCGAATACGATTTTTGATTGCAAGAGTTGATTTACTTGCCACAAGAATAAATATGTAGGCTAAGAAACTGTCTAGAAATGCCTTTTACAAATTGAAAGAATAAAATCTAGACAGATTTAAAAACAAACAACAAAATAATGGAATTCCATTCCGAAAAAAAAAAAAATTAAAAAAACAAAGAACAAATAATAGGAGTTTTAAAAGTAATTTATTGGGCTTTTAAATGAAATGCAAATTTTTAAGAAAATTTTAGCAAAAAAAAATTATAAGAAAGCCGAACAGTTCAGTGGAAAATGTGAAAAACTTTGTTAAATAAAAAAAAATTGTACTGAAATCAGGTAATTTATAACATCATTTTGGAAATTTTGAAAGCATTTGACGTTAACAAACTTAAACTTGCCTTGTGTCACAGACAAACATACATAATTCGATATTATAACATTTCAGTCACGATTATGACGTAACTTATCACATCACTTATGTTGTGTGCGTTAATTTTATACATGAGTGGGGGGACCTACAGTTTAAAAACGATTTCAAGTGACAGATTTCTGAGAAAATTTTCATGGCAATATTTTTTTTTACTCTCAGAGTTTTAGCCAGATATCTTTTGAGTGAAAGTTGCCGAGGAAAATTTTTCCTATGATCTGAACCGTGATCCCATGTCTAATAAGCCAACACACTGATAAGCCAACCCCACTAGACTACGGCACCAGCCTAACCATATTTCGTTGAAATATTTTAGAAATAAATTCCATGTACAGTTTTGTTGGCTGACGACGAAAAATGAAAAATATGCAACCGATCCAACATGAAAAAGTTATCACAAAACGTATTTTACAAATGCAAAGTGTTACTTTGAAAACAAATGTTGAAGCATTTTTCTTTAAACGAGTGTGCCCCCTATCGGCTTTTTTTACCTTCAATCCGAATTTAATTTCTGTTCTTAAAATGTTCGAAAACGTTAAACAATATATTGCGCTGTCGTACTACAACTATCGCCAGCAATAATGGTTAAGAACTCATTGGCCATGATTCAGACGATGCACTACGTAGTAAGATACACTGCAGACTGCTTGATATATGATCTGTTAAGGCCTCAAGTGTCATAAAGGCGCCGTAGTATAGTAGGTGGAGAGATGGCTTATTAGACTTGAGGCTACGGTTCAAATCTCCAGACAGATATCACCAACAAAACGTAAATATGAAGACAATATTTCTTCGACAACTTCTTCTCAGCAGGTTTCTGGCAAACGCTTTGAGAGTAAATAAAATTGTTATGAAAAATTCGCCATTCTAAGTCGACTTTAAACTGTAGATCCCGCCATTTATGTGTAAAATTAAAACACACAACATAATTGGTGTGAGAAGCTAGGTAGTAATCCTTGCTAAAGGATTTTAATGGCCAATTATGTACGTATGTAGGTAAAAGACTTTTAGTCTCAACTTTTGTAAACGAAAATTTTCTTTATTCAGCCACTTTCCTGTCAGTCGACTTAGATCCACAAAATATTGACCGACTATCTGAAAAATTATACAATTACCAAACAGCCAATAAGATGAGCCAAGGGGTATTCATTGTTTTTTTTTTCCTTCCACGATAAATATTGCACAACTTATTACCTTCGGTGGCATAAGGAAAGAGCTTTACAGTACCATTTTATTTTGAAGCCTTAGATAATGATATTTGATCCCAAAAAGACTTGTGTGATCTTTTTCTAGATCGTCACACACACACACACATACGTGTGTACACTATTAAGCTTTACAATTATCCCGTATTCGTTTTTTTTTTATACGTGATGGTAAGTGGACATGTTAGTACTAAAAAGTTCTCCCCCCTTATTACAACAATTTCATGCAAATATTTTGTGTAAAACCATAGGCTATTTGAATAATTCCTGTGAATAACCACACATATTACTGCACACAATAACTGTAATGGCCATCAGTTAATTAATTTCATTTTTATTTGTCTAATCGCTTAACAATTTCGCTTTTAACACCGAAAAACAAATGAAAACACAAACTGTTTAACAATTTCAAGAAAATTGAAAGAGAAAAAATTTTTGCTAAAAAGTTGCTTGCTTTACAATGTTGTGTCTGTGTCTGTTGTTGTTGTTGGTGTTGTTATTGTTGTTGTTGTTTGTTTGTTTCTATTGATTTTTATTGGTGAAAAACAAATGATTATGGTTAAACAATTAAAGTGTTTTAACAAGCAAACTAGCCAAGCAGCGCGCCAGCCTGCCAGCAGCTAGTCATGTACGCGAGCAGCTTTAATATGTTGCAAGCAAGCACTCTTGTTGCACCACACACAATCTTTATAGATTGCCTACTGAAAACAATGCGTTGCGTTGGTTACTTAAACTGGGTGTTTTTATTATTTTTCTTTTTTTTTTCTTTTCTGGCCAAAGTGCTTCAACACTTTCGCTACACGAAAAATTGTTTCGCAAAAGAAAAATAAAAAAAAATAAAAAAATACAAAAAGAAACAAGAAACAATGAAACGATTTTCATTCAATGGTTCACATTGAGCAAAAACTCTGGTGTCAACGGAAATTTGTATTTATCTAGGGGGGTTGTTTTTTTTTTTTCTTTCTAACCAACAACAATGAAAATTACAATAAAATTGTGCAATAACGATTTGCAAAAATGGTCATTCGAACATGGCCATTTATTGCTGGTCAATTTTCTATTGTTATTGTTGTTGTCTCCCTGTTTTGTTATTTTGTTGCTTTGAGAAGGCAAAATATCGATCAGTTTTCGATTTTTTTTTCTTTTTGGTTTCACAAAATAAAACGAAATTTTTTTGTTACCCTTGTTACAGAGTCATTGTTATCGCTATTGCTGTTTAGCTGTTGTTTTAAATACAAATAGACGCATAGACAATGCGACAAATAGACGCATGTTCAGTGTCTAATGGCATATTATCGACATTATTTTTTTCTTCTGGTATATTAACCCATGCAGGACTATTTATTCCGGGTTTTTTGTCTTTGACAAAGAAGTACAAATTATATGGCATTCTGGAATCGATTAATTATTCTCATCGAATCATTAAAAGAAATGGTGTAAACGGGGAGTGTTTGATCTCCGGGTAGAATAAATTGTGGTATCACAATGGGCATAAAGACTAGCCCAAGGGGTCCACCACCTAAACTAACTTAATGATGTAAACAATTAAGTTCTTTGTTACATATGTATGTGCGGAAAGGTTTACTTTACACTTTCAATTGGAAAAAGTCCAACTTAAGCAAAATCATTGTACTCCGATGTTTATTCCAAATATGTTTCATGGATTTAGACTAGCGTGAACAGATAATTCAAATGTGGTGATTCTGAAATGGAATAAAAAGTCAAAAATCTTCGTACTTCATGAATTGGAGGCATCACTTTAGGTTCCTGAAAAAAAGGGAAACTTGTATAAAATCGATATGTTTCTCATCGGCAGTACTCAGTTAAAAGCAGCGAAATTAGACGCAGCAGATAGGCATTGAGAAATGATTTCATATGACCATAATCCCATAAAAGGTATTTATTTTAGCATCAAATCTTTAGCGGCAATGAATAATGGCTTAATTACGATAACCAAAGAAGTTGTACATATAGACTGCCTAATAAGCTGAACATCCATGATAGCGATGGCATTTTCTGGCATGTGTGTGAAGATAAATTTAAATTTAACTAGCAAAGACAGAAACCAAAATTTTTAACAGAGATGTTAACAGAAAATATAAAAAATAGTCAAGGAAGAAATCATCCATACATACGATTCCATTTCTTAAAAATTGTACTCCACACGTTCCTGTATTGCCTGAGCAATACAGATTTTCTTTTGAAAATTGAAAAAACTTAGACAAAAAACGTCTTCTTTGTTTGAACGCCTTCAATATGACCGATATTGTGGAAAAATGGGAATTGCTGCACATATCCCACTATATAAGAATTGTAGTCTGTGGTGTCCCCAATCAAACGCAATAAGTGGTATATCCCAACTAATTTTGGAACTTGATATTGTTCAAACAAAGAAGGCTTTTTTGGTCTAAGTTTTTGCAATTTTCAAAAGAGCCTGAGCCTGAGCAGCTGTTCCACTCAGGAACGTATGGAGCATAATTTTAAAGGATTGGAGTCGTATATTCCGGTGATTTTTTCCTTGACTATTTTTTGTATTTTCTGTTAACCACTGAACCTTACTCTGTTAACTTTAACATTAGCTCTGTTCAAAAATTTTGGTTTTTGTCTTTGCTAAATTTAAATTTATCTTCACACACATTTTTTCTGCCTCTGTTAGGGTCAGAAAAGTTCAACATTTCATTAGTTGCTACTGAAATTGAAGAGCTTGGCCGCCAATCCAACCCAGCGAGCAGAATTAATTCGATTGAAATGAGCGTAGTGACAAGAACTGAAGCTGTATTTGGTATTGCATGCAAGACTAATTAAAACTATTTAGAGAATAGCGGAGGTTGGAAAGTCTTGCGTTTTTCTCTATTCCACCCAGCAATTGTTTAAATCGATTCAGATGCTGTATACTAAAATATGTTTTACCATAGACAACAACCTATCATCAAGAGCTGTCATTTGAATAATGCACATACAAGTCAATGCTTTGTTTAAAGAATCCATGTTGAGGTATCTCGTGTGACTAACCTACTAAAATAATTAATTTTTTCGACGTATCCCAGAGGGTTAATAACTCTTTTTTTTGTGCTAATCTAGGTTTTTTTTGCATATATGCTCTGCATATTTTATTACGTTTTCAATGAAAAAAAAAAATATGCCCAAAATAGCCTCGTCTCATACAAATTGTCTCAAAACGATTGTGTTGAAAAGGTTCAACAAAATCGAAACCGAAAGGGAAGTAAATTTTTGGTTAAAAATTTTTTCAATTTTCAAATAAAATTTCTGTGACTTTTCATTTTCGTTTCATTTTCATCGTTTGGTATGTAAATTATTATTGTTATTCATGTTGGTGTAGTTTTCCTTTAATGTTGTTGTCTTGAAGGAAACAACAACAACAATAAAATGGAAAACAAAAATTTTTTTTTAAGGAAATCCACAATTTTCGTATTTCTTTGTATTTGTAATCCAGACAACCAACGAAAAATAAAAAGAGGAAAAACAAAGTATCGCGGTTTTATTTGTTTTTAAAGCGATTGTTTCTTTCAACAAATTATTTGTATATTGTTTGTTGGTGTTGTAGCTGATGTTGTTTTCGGTAATGAAAGTGTCACTATGAATGTGGAATTTTTTTTTTTAAAAAAAATTTTTTTTTCTTCCTTTCGGAAGACAAGATTACCAAGTAAACAAAAAAAAACTTTTTTAAATTTAAATATTTATTTGATAATATTTTCATTTGATTTGTTGTTGTTGTTGTTTTATTTTGCATTTGCAGACTTGCTTTGAAGGGGCCCCTTTAGACAAAAAGTGAGAGTTTATCGATTGTCTAGGTAGGTTTTTGCATTTCAATATGCGTTGAAATTATTGTGACCGTATTGTGAATTATTATATAATTTTGATAATGACAACGGTAAATACAATTTTATGTGGATTTTTATTTCCGTTTTTTTTTTTTTTTGTACACAATATGCGGTAATACTTAGTTATTCACTCAAAAGGTATTGACTTTTACTTTCGCAAGTCATTGGAAAATTTTTGGAAGAATTTTTCAACGTTTTACAAAAGCGTTACAATGTCTTTATAGTTAAATAATTTTATTTTCAAATCATGTAATTACAGACATGCATAAGGATTGTAATGACCAATCCTTCAATCAGGCTTACGACCTAGCTTTCTCAAAGCACCCATATTGTGTGTGTTAAATTTGCACATGAGTGTTGAAATGTTGAATGACAGATTTTTTTTTTTGAGAAACTTCGCTTGTCAAATTTTATTTTATTGTGTGTGTTTTTGTGGTCAGAAATCTGGTGAGAGGAAGTCATCGAAAAATTAGTTTTAGAAGTCTTCTGACAAAAAGTGTGAGAATGTCCCCGCAATCATACATAAAATTAATTCACTTAACATGGATGGTGTGAGAAGTCTTCTGACAAAAAGTGTGAGAATGATCCCCGCAATCATACATAAAATTAATTCACTTAACATGGATGGTGTGAGAAGGTCGGTTGTAATCCTAACTAAAGAACTGTAATTACCAATTTAAGTAGCTGCGTCACTTAGTTTATATTTGAAAGCCTTTGACAACTAAGCTGTAAGCTAATACGTTATTTATAAGAAAATCAAAAGAAGTGCACGCGATTGAAAAATAGCAAGTGTCCATAAATTATGTTAAGAATAGCTGTATTAATTCGTAATTAGTCCCGATGAATTAAGAGCTCTTTCCCAACTTTCATGAAAGAAGCAAATCTATTTGAATGATCCTAACATAAACCATACCTTAGAAAATATAAAGAAATAGCTTTGACCAGCTGTTATCTCCTCAATGAAGTTTTTTTTTTTTTTATCCACAAATGTATGTTTCATTCAAAAAGACCCGGAGATTTTGCCCCACCATTGTTTAATGTCTTTTTTACTCGTACGTACATAAATAGGCAGAATTATAGGTACAAGTAATCAGGAGCGCAAGTCCCTTTATTTCTTTAAAGTAAACGCTGCGCAATGATCGCAATTATGGCATCTACTTGAAATATGAGGAAGTATGACGCTCGCTAAGAGCTTTATCATTGGTTTAAGGTTTCACTTAAACTTACAATTTTTTTTTTTTGTTTGTAATACCCTACATTTCTTTTTAATCCAAATTCACAGAGTTCGGCTGGACTGGAATACAGCTTAAGAACTCCATTAAAAACTGGCGATTCCTTTGCTATGAGATTTTTCAGTGTATATTTGTTTCTGTGTGAAGTCGTCGTAGTCTACTAGGTAGTGTGTTAGGGTCAAAACCCCGGCCCAACATCAAAAACGAAATACGATAAAAATATTTCTTCGGCTACTTCCTCACAGCAGATTTGTAGCAAAAACTCAGAGAGTAAATAAAATTTCCATGAAAAGTTTCTCAAAAATCTGACTCGGAGTCCACTTTAAACTGTAGGCCCCCACTCATATATAAAATTAACACACACACAACATAAGTGGTGTGAGAAGCTATGCCGTAATCTCCTAACTAAAGGGTTGTAATGGCCAATTGTGTATGTATGTATTTTACTGTGTAAAACCAATTGTTTCATTTATATGGCTGCTGCGGCTGGCCTCACAGTACCTCATTTGATCGTATCAAATTTCGTACACTTTTTCGAGTATATGGCATTCTATTTCGGCAATGGCAATGGTTTGTCAGCTTAACACTGTTCTTTAAAAGCACCCCACAGAAAATAGGTCAAAATTGCAGCTTATTGGCGACCAATTGACATCAACGTTTCGGGTAATTAAAAGGCCTTACGCCAGAAATCGATTGTAGCATGTGATGGGTGGCAAGATGATGAACCATCTTGTTGAAACCAAGCATCTTTCACATTAATGCTTTGAAGAATGAATCAGTTACCATGGTGCGATAGGCTGCTCCGATTACCGTAATGCATGCACCGTCCTTATTTTTAAAGAAATCTAGGCTAGTGACGCCTCCGCACCAAACAGTCACTCGTAATGGGTGCATACGGCAATTTTGGTTATTCACGTATTCAACAAGATGAAAATGAGCTGAATGTGAAAAGATATTTTTTTTTCTTTTGACAAAATCGACATCATCGTGCAGTTTCTCGTTGGCCCTATAAATCCCAACGTTGCTCAAACGTAAATCGATTCATTATGTTCAGTGGGGATAATATACTAAATTTTGTGACAGAATAGAATGACATAAGTACTGCCAGATTCGAAATAACCGGTGGTTCAAATTTAAATCGATAGATGACCCACCCTATATTTGACGCAAATTGGTAAACATTTTTTTTTTGTATTTTCTTTTAATTTTCAAAGTTTAAGTATTTCGAAACAGTCATCCATGTGAATTTTTTTTTTTTATGTTAAAGGTTTATATTTTAAATTCATAAATATTGAAATTAAGAAAAATCCAATGCTAATGCATATTTTTTCCTCTCATTTTAGTTTCCAACACCAGTCAACACCGCCAGTTATTGATAAACGCTTTATATGTGGTAAGTTTCTGTTTCTGTTTCTATATTTTTTTTTTTTTGTGCCCCGCACTCTTAACCATAAATGACTGTATAATTTACCAGTAAAACTATAATTTTCTTTACCAATAAACTATAATTTTGAGTTCGGCTATTTAGTGTTCAAATTTTACTACCTTTTAATTTGAATATTAAAACCCTCACCCCACCCCCCTATAATTTGTTAATGTCATGCTGTAGATTGGAAAAAAACTATGGAATGGAAAAGTTCTATAGACTAACCAAGATTTATGAAAACAATTTTAAGTTATAATTATTAAAATAATTTGGAAAAAAAATTATAAAAAAAAAATCGAATTAAAAAAAAAATTTTTTTTTTTTTTTTTTTTTTTTTTTTTTTTTTTTTTTTTTTTTTTTTTTTTTTTTTTTCTCTTTAAAACATTTTGGTTGAACTGCTCGCTAGGAAAGAAAAATTGAAAGAAAGTGTTTTGAAATCGTTTTTGAAATTCTTTGGGCACTGTAAAGAAATTTCAGTATATCAAATAAAATTTATAACTTTGAACCTGACATTACTTTACATGACTTTAATTAATATTTTATGAATGTCGTATTTAGTGTGGCACTACAAATGTTTTCTTCAAATTTTATTTTTTTTTTACTACAAAATAAAATTTTTCATATTTTTTTTCTGTCAAAGTAATTTCTTTCTTATCTCTTAACGTTTTGTAACACAATATTTTTTTTTTTCAACATTTTCTAATCACTTACAACTGCAGTTCACCACTGTATGTACGCATTTGTTCATTCATTACGCATTCCGTACAGCAAGCATTACAAATTAACCCAAATATGAAATATGCATTTAAAATCAGTGTGAGAGAGAGATAGATAGAGAGAAAAAAATGAAATTTTCTTGGAAATTTCATGTGTTTCCATGTTTCATGGCATAAAATCAATATTGTATACGTACATACATACACACATACGAATGCATGAATATTTATTTTCTTTTTTTCGTTTTTTTTTATATAAAAATTATAAATTCGTTTTATTTTTAATTTTTTTTTTTTTTTTTATTATTCCCGTCTATCAGTCAAACAAGTTTTTGAGGGAAAATAGCGCAGAGCTTTCTTTAAATGCAGCTGCAGAAAAAATTAATAATTTTTCTAAGTATTAATTGCATTAGAGTTTAAGAAACGTCCGATTAGCTTTACTGACCCTGGTGTAGTACAATGCAATATACCCGGATATCAACAACCCGTATATAAAAATTCTTCGCTTACTAGCTCTGAAACTTATGCCATCTTGATCTTTGCTTCAGAATGTATTTAAGCTTTTAAACATTCTCCGCTTATAAACACTGTCATAATCTAAGTTTACTCTGAAAAAAAAATTTTTGTTTGCACCCGTTTTGTGACAATTTTCTTTCCAAAAGTGGTCAAGCTAACCAGTTCTCTAAATCATGCGATTAAACGTTTCTGGATTTCTAGAGCCATTGGAAGCCAATAATCATCTTTAACGCCATTAGACACTGAAATGCAATTCCATAGAATGTGCGTTATGATTTCAGTCTCTTTAAAGCAGATGTTGCACTCTGTACCATCCAGAAGACATACATAATTGGATTACGGCCTAGCTTCTCATACCATTTATGTTGTGTGTGTTAATTTTATACGTGAATGGCGGGACCTACAGTTTAAACACGACTTCGAACAACAGATTTTTTGAGAAACTTTTCATGGCAATTTTATTTGCTCTCAGAGTTTTTACCAGAAATCTGCTGAGAGGTAGTCGCTGAAGAAATATTTTCATATTTTCATTTTTGATGTCGGACCAGGGTTTTGACCTTAGCTTTTCGTCTAATATGCCAAGACCCTACCTACTAGACTACGGAGACTACAATACAATCCCAGATAATTGACTCCTGATAGAAAACTTACCAGTGGTAAAGCTCTTCTTCTCATAATGTGAACTGGTGTAGGTCTCGAACGAGTCAACGACCTGATTCTCTTACTAGTCAATGCTACAATAGGATTCTTAACTATAACTGCAACGAATCAATTTCTTCACAGTAACATGGTGACTCAGAAAATTAAAACATTATTCACCACACCGAACTATAGAAAATGATCAAAGGTCTCTCCCGTCATTACTTCCAATACAATCATGTTGAATAACTCGCAGTTATTTGCTCTCATGAGTGGAATTTCGATAGAAGAGCTTCCCATTTATAAGCACTGTTCTGAAACCATTTTTGAAAGTGCTTACATGCGGGGAATACTGTATTAAATTAAAAACTAAATTAGAATGTAGGGTGGTGTAGCGCTTAGTACTCCACTACCCATCCCATCCAATAATCCGTGTTGAAAACAAACCATGCAAGTTAATGAAAAGATTTTTGGTTGTGTTGAGATCTTGAAATATTGCTACGAAACAATATATTGTACTGCCTTTAGCTATATATGTACATAGACTTTCCTAAAATGTCTTCTCCCATTGCCTTGATGAACCTCAGGTTACTATTCCGTAGTAGTCTGGATAACATTCTAGCACCTTATATGCCCCTACTTGTTTCCTTTCGAAATGCGTTAAAGTTGCCGATGTCTAGTACGTAGTGTGTTGGTGAGAGAAGATTGCTTGTAATGATTTTATATGTGTATTTATGTATGAATGTATTACTGCCACCCAGGTTGCAAAGCCGAACTGTGGGGGACCGGTTTCCCCTATTACAGAATCTGTATAGTGATCTCGAAGCGATTTCTAAAATTAAAAAAGTTTGTTTGAGTCTGCAATACATCTTCGGAAGGTCGGTTGGTATTCTCTGATGCAAGATTAAAAACTACAAACTACTTAAAACGTCTAGTGAAAGTTGAACTTCTCGCAAACCCCGCCTCAATCGAAAGATGTCTCCACCTTCAAGGATTGTACTAAAAAGCACCAACTAACAACCATTAAAATTTCAAATGAACATCAATCAAGTTGAATTAAGCACATCGTCCCTTTTACCTTGGTTTTCGAATATTTTATTTTGACCTGCCTTACATTAGAGGTGATGCTTTGCGACAGTCCTGTGTGATAGCTCATGTGTTGCTTAAACGCTCTTTGTTGCTTAAGAGTGAAGCACCACATTGTTACTTTCCGATGAAAATAGTGATATTGCAGTACAAGTTATTCGGTCCTTTTTCTTTAGCGGATTTTATCAATCCTCTGGAGTACTCTAGCATGCTTAAAAATAGAATTCAAGACACCCCGATCTTTTGAAAGATCTTTCAATCTCATCTTTCCATCGGAGTTTTATTTTAATCTGTCAAAAGACTGATGTCAGCATATATAATTACGTCATTCTCTTAGTTAACATAATTCTGCAGTCTTAACAGCTTTGCCGGGACGTCAAATTCAGACAGGACATTAAATTGATTTGCTCCTTTCCGAAACGGCCTTGTTCTCAACGCATACGTATTATGAGTCAAATTGTATACCTTAAGTCTTTTCCAGGATTTGGCGCAGTGCGCTAAGTATGTTAAGATCGATTACATAAAAATTTAGTATTCTTTTTTAAGGAATGTTGAAAGACGGTGTTGCATTATAAAACGGTACGCTGATAATAGACACCCAAATACTGCACCAAAATTTCTTCATAAAATTTTGAAAAAAAAAAAACTAAAAATGGTTCGAGAATATTTGGTGATTATGATGATTATGTTTACAATGTAACAATGTATGTTATCATCATTGTGTTCATCGTGAAAAGTGGGAAAATATGAAAATAGTACAGAAAGACAACAGAGAGTCAAACCTTTCTAAGAAAACCACTTCCAGGGTAATCAACCTTTTACTACAGAGAGTCAGACGGTCACAGAGCAGAAGTTCTGACGTCTTCAGTTTCTTCTCATCTCCAGATAGGCTACAGGAATCGGTTTGTAATCTGGATCCATCTACTCCAGCCGAATATAGGACTGATTAAAAACCTGCAATGAGAGCTAGACCTACCGTTTTCGATACATGGCCAAAGGCTATAAGCTACGTACTATTTTCTTAACTTGTTTTTATTTAAAATCTGTTTATGTACGTAATTGATCATTACAAGCCTTGACTCATGAGTTTACATATGGGTGGCGGGGCCAACAGTTTAAAGCTAACTGCGAATGATAGATTTTTAAGAAACTTTTCATGGCAATTTTATTTACTCTCAGAGTTTTTGCCAGAAATCTGCGAGAAGGAAGTCACCGAAGAAATATTTGCTCTCTGACCTGGAGTTTGAACCGTGGCCTCACGTCTGCTTTTCACACTGTAATAGCTTCATTGATTTTATAAGAGTGGTTTTGTTTTAATTTTATTTGTTCAAAACCATTAAGGAGCATTATAAATAATATTTCGGCATAAACTCTGCTAATGAAGAGTTTTCTAATATTTTTCTAACCAGCAACAGCAACAGTAAAAAAAAGAAAAATCCCAAAGAAACAGTTAAAATTACTTAAAAACGTACCTACGTATGTATGTACATCGGCTTTCCTTATGATTAAACATTTACGGCCTTTAAATGTTTATTCATGCAACGATGTTTGATGGTGATGATGCCTGTTTTGCTTATTTGATGTGGATGGTTAACTGGTTGGTTGGATGGTTGGTTGCTTAGTTGGCCTATGGTTAAGTTATTATGTCTTTAATGGTTTTAACTTAATTTGAACTATATACGTATGTATGTATGTCGGTATGTACATAAAAATATTGTATTTTCAGTTTTTAAGTGTTTCATTAAATTTTATTGATCACGTTTTGACCCATCTTACAGGCGAGATTACATGAAGAGTCAAAATAGTCAAAACAAAGCTTCTCAACATTTTTTCTTAAAAAAATGGTGTGAATAAGTCTCCCCCTCCCAGGCGGACAAGCAGATAGACAGACAACTGTCGTAAATAAGTAGAAAGCCCGTAAAAGGATTTTTTTTACAAATTTTTATTTCATTTTTTTTTTTACATTTTAAAAGCTTTCAATAATTAAATTCCTTTTAAAACAGCACGACAAAGCTCTTAAATGACATGGAAATTTCCTTTTTTTTTCAAAATTTTTTTCTTCTTTCTTTTTCTTTCTTTCCAATCAGAATTTAAATTTCAATTTTTCAAAGACCTTCACTATGCTCCAATTTTTATTGGATTTTGTTTCTTATTTTCTATGAGGAAAATTATTTTTTGTTGCTTTTTTAATGGCGCTTATATTGAATTTTATTCATATATTCGATCCACTTTTGTCTTCAAATAGAGAAAAATAAAATACTTTTTATCTGCCATTCATTCATGTTTTCCCAGCACATACTAATGACGCTTAAATATGTTTAACTACCGATAATTAATGAAAAATGTTACACCATAAAACTAATGCATATGCTAGTCTTTATGCAGATACAACACCATTTCCAAATGGAATTTGAAATAAGGCTTTTTTAATTTAAAATTAACACACAACATAAGCGGTACACGAAGGGTTGTAATGACCAATTAAGTAAGATTGTCACTTAGGTTGTTGCCAACTCCCTATCTGCCACATACAGTTACGATTGATTTCAGTTTCCGGATAATCCTCTGAGCTTGTCAAACGACTTGCCACTTTCGATTTGAATAGTCCTACCCGAGGTTAGTCTTGCAGAACGTCAAGCACCTTGTGCCTTTCAAGTGCGACGATTAGCACTTTCCTGTATTAGTTGTACATTCCGGTAAACAGTATTTCTTAATCTAGTTCTGTATTTGGAATAGTTCAAGACCAAAAGATCGCTTGATTTAATTTGTAACTAAGCCTGTCTCGATTCAACATTTGGCTTAAAAATCTTAATTTTTTTTCAAAACATAGATTATTCGATTGCCATGCACCGCCGTCTGAGAGTTCACTAATAAAAATGCTAAAAACTTCTAATATCGACGATATTTAAATGCTCAATGAACAAAGCTCTTCAACGCACATACACTCATTTCCACATCACATCATATCACCTAGCGCTGGTGATGGAGATCAAAACCTTCAAGGTCTCAGTGCAGAATACCATGCAATACACCATATAGAAACAGCAAATAGCCTCGCCTGAATCTCGTCATTGAAACAAATGCATCACTCAACAATCACTTATGCAGCTTTCTTCATTCACCGCCAACTTTATTGATTTTCGAACATTAAGGTACATAGGCTGTCACGAAGTCAGCCCACATCTTTTCAAATACACGTGCTTAATGCAATTAAAAGCTCAGCGAAAATAACGTCTAGAGTGGAATTATATAAATAAATAAATCGGTGGTTTGCTTCTTTACTACCTTCAATGTATTTGTACATACATACATAATTGGCCATTGCAACCCTTCAGTCAGGATTACGACTTAGCTTCTCACACCACTTATGTTGCGTGTGTTAATTATATACATGAGTGGCGGCACATACAGTTTAAAGTCGACTCTGAACAACAGATTTTTTAAAAACTTTTAATGGCAATTGCATTTACTCTCAGAGTTTTTACCAGAAATCTGCTGAGAGGAAGTCGCCGAAGAAATACCTTTTCATATTTCGTTTTTGATGTCTGACCGGGGATTCGAACCATGGTCTAAGCCAACACACTACCTACTAGACTACGGCGACTACTAATGTATTTATGTTATTGCGAAATCTTGCTTGCTTCTGAACATAGACATTTAATGCTACGACAATTGGATTCAAAATAGTTTTGTTGACTACCTTCTTAACAAACGTCTGGAGAGCTACCGACACTTTTCCTATTTTTTTTTTTTTTGTTTGCAACCCGAACAATTAATTATCTTCCCTTGATAATTTTCTATTGCCGATCAACCGTATTAAGCTTGTATGCTTTGAGATAATTAACTTACGTAGTTGGTCATTACAACCCTTTAGTCAGGATAACAACCTAGATTTTCACACCAACACATAATGTGTGTGTTTTATATACGAGTGATGGGATCTACAGATTTTCTGAGAAACTTTTTATAGCAATATTTTATTTTCACCCGAAGAATGTTGAGAGGAAATCGCCGGATTTTTTTTCGAACCTGGGGCCTACTAGACTACAGCGACTGCTTTTAGATACACCCCTGGTACTCCTATCGTTTTCTCGGTTTGACGAGCTGCAATTGCATCAATTATTTTGACTTTTCTATGGATTTCAGCACAGATATTGCTTAACGACAGTCTTCTTTGTGTCTTATAGTATAGCGCTTGCCTTTTTTTTTTTTTTTATAAGACACATATTGATGAAGATAAACATTTTATATTATCGTAATATAAAGTAATATTTTCTTTATATTCGATCGACAATTAAAGCATAACTCCCACTAGCAGAGTAATATTTTAAGTTGCTTTGTTTAATAGTGGAAACGGTGTAACTATTAACGAATAACCCATTCCAAATGCCCCAGCATTTACTTGAAACAATGACAAGCAGTGTTAAATAATACTGGCAGTTTTTCTGAGCGTACAAAAAATTAAAATATATCAACTGGCGGCATTCTTTTTAACAGCAGTTTTAAAAAAATATTTCAAATAATTCGTTAAGAAAAAAACAAAAATTTATTATGGTTAATTTGTTATAATTAACGAACTAGTGAGAAAGAGTGAGAAAAAGACAAAAAGAGATAGGGAGTGAAGTGGTGCAATCAAATAAATATCGACGTTCTAAAGTAATAAATTTATAAGGGGGGTAATAAAAATGTATTTCCTTTCTACTCTTTTGTTGCTATTTTCTAAAGTTAAGTTTTATTTTGTTTTTTTGTTATAAAACAATTGCTTTTTATGCTTTTCTTTTCTTTACTTTCTTTGTTGTTGTTGTATTTTTGATTGAAGATTGCCTCAAGTAGATAATACCAACAACAATTACATGCTGGTTGTTTTATACACCAATTTTCAGTTATTTTTATAGGCACAATTAAAAATTACAGTTACAACTGAAGTTGAGTTCCTGTATTTTTTTTTTTATTACATTTTAACACACAGAGAGAGAGAGACAGAGGGAGAAAGAGAAAACCCCTACATTAACGCCCTCCACCCAGATCATAAAAATAAATTAAAATCCCATAAAAAAACAAAAACGTACACAGAGAAAGAAACTGAAACTGACAAACCTAAAAATCGATGACAGCTATAAATTTCATTTAATTGAACCAAACTGAACTGAACTGAATTGAATTGAAGTTGAAAGTTTTTTTTCGTTTTTTTTTTTACTTAAATTCTGTTGTCGCTTTGTTAACTTCACTTTTTTTTTTTTTTTTTTTTTTTTTTTTTTTTTTTTTTTTTTTTTTTTT
>QOCX01000208.1:289755-313077 GCA_005959815.1 Sarcophaga bullata
GATGATAGAGACGGGACAGAAATAGAAAGAGAAGAAAAAAAGAAAAAATCGTACAATTTATTTGAATGAATTGAATCCATAAAAATGAATTGTTTTGTTTAGAGTTTTGACTTGTAGGAGCCTGAGCTGGGGCATGGGTAAAGTAAATATATTTTTTTTTCTCTCTTTTTTTCCTTTTGCTGTGGGTAAAAGGTGTGTCAGTAGTTAATGCAAACAAACAATACGAAAATACTGACTTACAGTTACCAGCCAAACTACTAAATGTATAGCTGGTGGCAATAATGTTGTTGCAATTGTTGTTTGTCTAATATTTGTTGCAATTGTTTTGTTTTGTTTTGTTTTGTTTTTTGTTATGGCAACTGTGTAAACTATTGCTGGTGGGACTGCCGTTGTTGCTGCTGTTAATGTTTCATGAGAAGAGTGTTGCCACCGCGTCTCAAAGTATTGTCATTGTTTAGCATGCGTTCACCTTTTCAACAAGCATAGACAGACAGACTTTTTAGATTGTTGCCACAATAAAGCAACAACAACAAAAAAAAAAAAAAAGAAACAACACATTCATTCCAATATTAAAAATAAAAAAATTAAAAACCAAAAATCCAAAGAAATAAAAATTAATTTTTTTTTTTTTTTGCTTTTTGCTGTTCTCAGTGGCGGCATCACGTGGCGCGATCAATAATCCATAAGCACGCAAACACTTTACCCTAAAAAAGGTAAAAAAAAAAAAATACAGAGAGTTTGACAAAACAAAAGTGGGAAGTGGGTTACTGCAAGTAATTGCTGCCATGCCATGCCATGCCATGCAATGCAGCCAGAATACCATACAGAGTTACAAACACAAACAGATAGTGATTGTTGGATTGCACATGGTATTATCGCTTGCTTGCTGGCTTGCCAGCTTGCTTGCATTTCTTTTTGTCGGTTATAAAGTTTTATTTTAATTTTTATTTTTATTATTCATCGTTTCATTTTCGTTTTTTTTTTTTTCGTTTTTAATTTCTTTTATTTTCATTTTCTTTCTTTCCTGTAATTTAAACTAACGGGCTCCCTCATTTCTTTTTTTTTTTCATAGTCATTTGTGTAAAAAGCTTTTTTCCTATCTTTTCACAGACAGACAAACAGCTCTGTGGGCTTATGGTGTGAATTATAAAAATAATAACGAAATAAAGAAAAAAAAAAGAAAGAAAGAAGAAAGAAAAAGAGAAATAATAACAATAATAATAATGCCAAGAAATGTAATTATTTGTTTTCCAATTCAATTTCACACCCAATTTGTTTATTTATTTGACTTGATGTTAAGCCCCATTTATTTAAAGAAGTCAGTAGTGGTGATAGTTGTAAAACACCAACACCAACACCAATACCAACAAATTTATAAACAAAAAAAAACACGCTATAATAGGTTCCATGGAATTAATTAAAGAATCTGAGAAAAAAAAATCTTAAGAATATTAATGAATCACTAGGTAATTTCATTATAGGCTTTATCATCATATTGCATTCATCACATGATAAAATTCTTTTTAATAGCCAAAGGCTTTCACTGAAACTTAAATTCTATGACAAATTCAATTTTGTAATGTTTGAAGGAGGCCATATGCAAGAGCATACAAGTAAGAAAAACCACGGGTTTAATTAGTTTTCTCCCGTTGTTCGTTATTTATTTTAAAATAGTATTGCATTCGTCAAATACTACTTAAATGACAACTCAATTGACGAGTTTCGATCTGTCTTAACACATCCTTCCAGGCACCTCTAGCAATTTTACCAGTGGGTCCCACCAATTGATGGCAGGACTTCCTCGATTTGGTCCTTCCAACTCAAACAATGTTGTGCTCTTTGCCGACTTTCGCAAATCTCCGCATCAAATACTCGTCTCTTCGAAACATTCTCCTCACTTCGAACAAAATGGCCGAGCAAGTACTGTTGCTGGGAATTAATACGCTGCACAACGTCTATGCTGTTGAGGAGCTCATACAGTCTATTGTTGAATCGAATGAGGCAAATATCGCCAAATCGCAGTGAATCGAATATCTTACGTAGGACTTTTCTCTCGAATACTCTCAAGGCTGCTGCATTAGTGCTTAGGTTAGGTCGGAGTGGTAGCCTCTGATAACAAAAAGCTCACTTGAGCACGCATAGCGGGCCGTTGTGATGCCTCAGGTCGCATCTGTACTGATCAAATTCTACCAAAGCCAGGGAAGATTTCGATGCACTGCATCAGTGCTTAATTGTGCCTCTATTCCATAAAGAAGCATGGGGAGGATGAGCATTTTCTAGAGTATTAGTTTTGTCGTACGAGATAGGTCTCTGGTACTCAATTGCCTATTGAAACCACAGTAGCACGGGTTGGCAACAGTCATCATCCGCTTGATCTCTATGCATCTCCGTACATAAGCGCTAATCATCTTAACTACTCTTATAATGTATTCCTCTACCTTACAAAAACATTTCTGGGAAATATTTCTAGCCGTAGATCAGTAAATCGAACACATTAAATAATGGAAATACAAAAGAAAATTTTAAAAATTTTGAAGGATGTTTATGGGCCAGAGTACTTTCATAAGGCCTATCTTTGAATTATTTTTTATATTTTTTTTTTTTATTTTAAAATTTAAAATTGAAAGACAAATCTATTGAAACTGAAAATTTGTGATCTGTTATGGAAGGTTCGAAGATCCCCAAAACGCTTCAAAAAGCAGCAGAAGATTTTAAATGCAATTTAATTGAGCAAAAATAAGTTTCCTTTTTTTAATGCGGAGATTCAAAACATTGTCTATTCTATCTACTTATCTAGTATGGTTTGCTTTCTGTTAAAACTGAAATCTGAAATCTTTTGTTTTGTTTTGTTTCTTATCTGTTCGCAAACGCAAATTAATTTTCTTCATGTGGCAAATCGTTTCTCTGCATTGCACATAGCCCAACAACAACAGTATAAACAATACATAAGGCTTTATTTAGATGAACGCAAAAGATAAAGAATCTTTTCGTTTTACGCTGTTGTTCTGCAATTATTGAAATTCCCATAAAATGGATGAAGAATTTTTTTTCTCTCTCTTGTCTCGTCTCGTCTTTTGCTAAATAAAAAAGGCTGAACAATAATTGTTTTGATTTTTATCAACGCACAGAACATATGTTTGTATGTTCAATTAAAAAAAAAAACTCCAGAAAAAACCAGGAGAATTAGTTTAACCTCTTGTTCCAATTTTCAAAAAGGCATAAGAAAAAATCGATTTCTTTAAGTTGATATCTGCTTAACAAGCCTCGAAACGAGTTTAAACTCCCTCAACATTGTTATACCAAAACCTAGGCAACTTAAATACACACACACGATAACTACATACATATATGCAAGTATGTATGTATGAATGTATATATGTATACATGTCTCTAAGATCTATGCCAAGATCTTAATAGAATTGCAAAGATGTTTAAATAACAAAAACAAAAACAAAACCAAACTTAACTATTCAAAATGCATCATCAGCATACCATGACGTTACAATATTATTATACACTCGCTCTCTGATGACGATCACTACGACGATCATCGGTATTGTAATGCAACAATACTCTGCTACAACTGCAGCAGTTACAGCTGATCATTATTATCATCATTGACAAACCCAAAGCATTCTATAGCCAGAGTGGTAAGTTGCTGTTGTTGATATTGTTAAACATTCAAGCCCATCTCTGTAATCACTTAGTGCCATTGCAAGCCAGCCAGCCAGCCAGCCAGCCAGCCAGCCATTCAATAGAATTCTAAAAGCAAAACAAAAAAACAAAACAAACCATCATCAGACTTTTAAATAGAAAAACACAAAACAAACTGAAAGAAAAAAAAACTTTAAAGAAAACATCTTTACAATCAAAGATATAAATCTTATGAATTAACCAGATGAACGACATCATTCAGTAAGAACAACAACAACAAAACTTTGAATACCACGACAATATTACATTGGCAACACACACCAACAGCATCAGCATCATAATCAGAAAATAAGCATAAGTTTTGCTAAGCATATTGCGTTAACAATTCTTAAATTTCTATAGGCATCATATTCACAAGTTAATATTTGTGCTAACAAGATAATGTTTTTATTATTATTATTGTTATTGTTGTTGTTGTTGTTGTTGTTGTTGTTGTTGTTGTATCTATTGCATACATACATACATACTATATAGTATAGAATTTTTCCATATCTCACTGCTTTATAGGAATTTTCGTAAGAAAATCACAAAAATTCAATGACAACAAGCGAACAACAGCAAAGAAAATCAAAACGATTTTAAATAAAAATGTTCTTTGATCGCCCATAATAAGAATCTTTTTGTTCTTGGTTTTGGAATGTTTATTCTCTTTTTTTCTATTTTACAACATTTGCAACAGCAGCAGCAGCAGCAGCATCATCATCATCATCAGTAGAAACAACAGCTTTAAGTAGCAGTCTCAGGCGGAGATTCTTGAAATCGAAAAGAATGCAATAATCTCATGGGAAATTCTTACTTTAAGTTCTACAAGAAAAAAATTAAATTATTGATTATTACAACCCTTCCGTTAGGATTACGACCTTGCTTCTCACACCACCTATGTTGTGGCTTAAAGTCGACTCCGCACGACAGAAATTTTTTTTTGCCAGAAATCTATTGAGAGTCAATGGCCGAAGAAATGTTTTCTTCATATTTCATTTTGTTGGACCCAAGATTTGAACCGTTACCTTATGTCTAATAAGCCACTACCTACTAGACTACGGCGAATTTAACCCACAGCATAATTTGTCAACTATCCGGACCGCCCATAAGAACTAGAATTCATATGCCTTCACCTCCGTGTTTTTATAATGCGCTTTGTTTTCGAAAGAGTTTTGTTTGCTTTGGTTTGTGCCTCGGGAAATATTTGCTTGGGGAGACATCTGAAATCCCTAGGTTATACCTCTCTTGTTGACACTAGGTGCCTTCTTATAATATTTTGAATTAGAAATCTCACAATTTGTTTTGGTTGATCAAAAAAATCGATTTTTTCAAATTCATTTTCTCAAATAACAAAATTGTTCCAGCTATCCCACTACCACGGTTCGAAAGAGGACCCTCTAGACTATCATTTGCATATAGTTGGGTAAGTGTACTATGTCCCAAAATGGCCGCTGATCTAGAGAATTTTCAAGCTAGAAATTGTTATTTTCAAAGCCAATACCATATCACAATACGTACATATATGACTACATTGCTGATTATACTAAGAGGCCTTGGGAACCTTTCTTTGAATGTAGTATGGTACTCATAGACCTAATATATATCCTAAAATTAGCTCTTAAGCAAGTTCACTTTGTCAGATGGATTCTGTTAAACATCCAACAGTGCTCTGTTAAGGGCAAATTTTGTTTTCTTGAAAGAAACTTTGCTCTGTTAACGTCGATTGAAGCGTTATTTAAAAATTTTTGGTTTGTGTCTCGGATTTTGAAATTCGAATTTATCTTCACACACACGACCAAATAAAAATGTATTTCTCCCTAATGCCAACAATACTAAAACAAAGTAGGATCAGCTCTTGTGATGTACGCTCAGATACGACTTTATTTCTATAGGTCAACAAAAGATAAACCTTTCATTCCAGAACTTGCGTAATGAACTGCTTAGACATCAAAACTATGAATGTGATGGAACTGACGCCATTTTATCCTATTGTTCCCTATTGTTTTCTGATGAGACAAAAAGGGATTTAAAAAAATTTTAATTTGAAGACTTCGACTATCTTTTCACTGTCGAGTATCAAAGCAGTCTGCCGTGGTTATATGTGATGATGCCAAAGGAGTACAAGTATTCATAATTATTCTCTAAATTAAATTCACTGAGCTGAGCTAAGCCTGACAAAGTATAATAACTGACATTGAAGATTTTATTTGAACAAACGAAGAAAAAATGTGTTAAAAAGCCTTCCTGGAATCGTTTGCCTTCATCAACTTCATTAGCCGTTAATACTATTCGTATCAATTTAATTATCTTTGTCATCTTATCCTTATAATTAGTGCCTTGTATAACACCCTTCTGACTGAATGTGCCTCCCAATCAAGCTAGGGCTATAGACACGGACTATACAGCGAATGTGTATGCAAAATGTCAGTCTAGTATCTGACTTTACTAACTTCAACGTCTGGATGGCTATGAATGTGGACAAAGCTCCAAATTGAATGGCTTGGTTCACCATCAGATTTAGAGACGCCCGACAATTTCCAATAACGACAAATGTAGACCATGGTATGGTTCTATGGTTCAATAAAATCCTTCAGTCAGGATTACAACCTAGCTTCTCACACCTCTTATGTTGTGTGGGTTATTTTTATACATGAGTGGCAACAGCTACACAGTTTAAAGTCGATTCGGAAGGTTAGATTTTTGCGGAACTTAATCATGGCAATTTTTGTTTGACTCTCAATGTTTTTGCCAGAAATCGGTTGATAGGAAAGTCGTCAAATAAATATTTTTTTTTCATATTTCGTTAGACTGAGGGTTTGAACCATGGCCACACATCCTGCTAGTCTACGGCGACTTATCGCCTTAGCTTGTAGAAACTAATGCGGCTATAGATGCTGTCGTATGTATGTAAAGAACTAGTATGTCACATAGCCACGAAGTATGTTTTTGCCAAAATTTACATATTGAGCCACGTTAGTTCCAGATTTGCTGCAAAGAAATAACGCTTATGTCGTAATGTGTAGAGATAGCCACTTCTCAGACAATTTAAAATACTAGAAAAAACTTTTTTATTTTGAAAAAACATTGCATTCCTTTAAATAACTGCCATTTAAGTTGTTTGTTCCTATAAAAAAAATTGCAAAAGTTTTTAGTTTTGCTGCAATTGCTATTGTTGTTGTTAATGTTGGATCTTTTGTAAGCAAACATTAGCATTTAAAATCAACAACGACATCTATTTCTGCTGTTTGTTGTTGCAGTTGTTATTACTTTTCCTGTTACAACAGATCAAAATCAAAGAAAGAAATCGAAGAAATCAAAAAAAAAATTAAAAAAGCTTTTAGAACTTTAGACTTAAAACCGAGAAGTTCAGTTGTTCAGTTAGTCAGTCGGCCAGTTTTTCATTTATTCCTTCATTCATTGAATTGGACCGAGAAAGCTGTTTCCCTTAGGTAAAGAACTCTAACAAAACTATACGATTTGTTTATTGCTGTAATTGTTGTTGTTGTTGTTGTTGTCTTCCTTCTTTTTTTAATTCAAACGACATGAGTAGACAAGGAAAATGCTTGTTAAAGCACAAAACCATGTAGATTTTATTAGGAGATACAACTTAAGTTTTATGGTCTAAAGTATCATTGTTTTGTTGTTGTTATTATTATTGTTGTTGTTGTTGTTGTTGTTATATACTAGCCAACAAACAAAACAACTTGTCTCTGCACTATGATACCATAGTCCTTGAAGGTTTCTTTCTCTTTTAATCATACCCATTGCCTGGTTGCTGTATTCTGGATCTGGATTTAAGAACGTATGTATGTATGTATGTATGTATCAGCAAGAACAGGCAGCAGAGGTTGTGGTATTTCATAATCTCTCCATAATATCATTGATTTTTATGACACCTCTGTTGGTCGTTTGGTTGAATTGCTTGGTTGGTTCTTTGGTTGGATTGCATGGCAATAGGCAGGCAGATATTTGTATTCCTGGCCAGTAGGCTTCCTTTTTTTATCTCTCTCTCTCCCTCTCCTTCAATAATTTATTTATTATGGTTTCTTTTCGGCCATAATAATAAAGTAATTTATGAAAATTATAAAATGATTTCCATTTCTTTGACTACGTTTTTCTTCTACAATTTAATTTATTTTTATGTGTGTTAAATTGTATTGCCTTCGTTAAAAAAAAAAAAATTGCGTGTGGTTTTATCATCACAATTATAAAACGAAGAAACAGGAAAAAAGATTTTGAAAAAAAAAAAATTTTTTTTTTTTCATATTAAAATGCCTCGCTCGTTAGCTTCTTCTTCTTCTTGTGTTTTCCCTTCAATACTGAAATTTATATTGTTGTGCTAATGATTTAACACTTGTTTCGGCATTGTCTTGTTACCTTCTTTAGATCTGTTTTTCAGTTTCAGTTTCTGTTTCTCTCTTTGGTTTTTCGTTTGTGCAGTCGGTTTTTAATTTCCTAAAGCGTCGTGCATTATGTCTTGGCCAGTATATTCTAGCCATAATTTTCATGCTTCATATCGAGAACATGAGCATAAAGTAGTTTGTATGTATGTTTGTACTGATAAACATCAATAATTTAAGGCCACCACTCTCTCGTTTCTGCACTGGACAAGTGCATAAGGCCGTCTATGCATGGCTCTTGTCTGCATGCATTATAGCAGAGTATTGCCAAATGCCTTTGCTAGTCGCATTTATAGTTAATAATCTGTTATACAATGGTTTTTTGAATTGAAGGACATGAAATAAATAAAAAACAGTTTAAAAATAAACTCAAAAAAAAAATTATAATTTATTGTACAAGGAGGAGAGAACCATAAAATCAGGATCACACTATGTCGGCACTTAACATATAAAAACCCAACAAAAATTCGCTATTATTTTAGAAACCCACCACTTCCACCGCAATATTGAGTTTTTTTTTCTATAAAAATTTTTAATCAAGAAACGTTATCCTTTGAAGATATTAGTAAACACACTGAAAATTTTCAAATTTACTGGATTGTCAGGCATTTAGCTTGTTGCTTGCAGCGTTTGATTATCTCCACTTCTAATATACTAGGAGTTCCTCTAAAGGTAGATTTTAACAACAAATTTCTTGTTATCTTATCTCAAAGTATAACCAATGATTTTTTCGATTTTTGTATCACGTTTCACCAGGTCAGAAATTTCCAACTACCGTATGCAAAGTTCTGGCAAGAGCTCGTTCGACTTCGAACTTTAAACTGTAAGTTCTACCATTCATGTATAAAATTAACACACACAACGTTAATGGTGTAAGAAGCTAGGCCATAATCCTAACTACAGGGCTGTAATCACCAATTATGTATGTATGGATGCGTGAACATTGTAAAGTCGATTGATGAATCCTAGAATCGAAGTTTTTCGATGCAAATATCGAAGTTCAAAATCGTTTATGCTTCGAGATTACTGGACCATTTTTCAATAGGAGCAACGAATGGAAAAAATAATTTTGCGTGGACATACATACATAATTGGCCATTACAACCCTTCAATCAGGATTACAGCCTAGCTTCTCACACCACTTATGTTGTGTGTGTTAATTTTATACATGAGTGTCGGGACCTACAGTTTAAAGTCGACTCCGACTGACAGATTTTTGAGAAACTTTTCATGGCAATTTTATTTACTCTCAGAGTTTTTTCCAGAAATCTGCTGAGAGGTAGTCGTCGAAGAAATATTTTTTTCATATTTCGTTTTTGATGTTTGACCGGGGATTCGAAGCCTGGCCTTTCGTCTAATAAGCCAACACACTACTCACTAGATTACGGCGACATTAATTAATTTTCCCTCTCCGTTAATAGTATGGTAAAGTTTAAGACACTTAACTAAGATGAGATCAGAGTTGCCATAAGCCTTTATAATTCAGGTTTATATATAGAAAGAGAGTAATAAATGGTACAATTGTTCCGGTTAGAAATGAAATCTTATTTCAATCATATAATAACCACGACTGGCCTCACAGTGCCTCATTCGGTCGGCCCAATTTTTGTGCACTTTGTCGAGTGTATGGGGTCGCATATCGGCAAAGTCATTACAAATGAAGAATTTCAATTGCTCAATTGTCTCTGGTTTTTCGGCATAACGGTTTTCTTTAACGGTGCGCCACAGAAATATTCACCAATTCGGCTAACTAAACGGCCATGACGCCATAATTCGATTGTGGCATGAGATATGTGGTAAGTCTCATCATCCTATTGTAATCAAATATCGTTCACATCAATACTATAAAAAATCGGTTATCAAGATGCGATAGATGTCTCTACTGAGCGCAGTGGTTGCGCCGTACTCATTTTTAAAGCAATATGAGCTAATCCACAAGCCGTATCAAACAGTCACCTGTAATGGGTGTATTGGCTTCTGTAACATCATGTATAGGTTTTCTCAGCTCCAAATATAGAAATTTTTCTTATTAACGATGAAGCAAGATCAAATTGAGCTCCATCCGAAAAGACAAATCTTAGCAAAATTGATATCATTGTGATCAAGCGTAAATCGATTCAGTACGTTCAGTGGAAACAATATACTGCATTTTGTGACAGTATAGAACGGCAAAAGTATTGCCAGATTCGAAATAACCGATGATTAAAATTTAAACCGAGAGATGGCCCACACGATATATGTTTAGTCCGTTACTATAACGGCTAACGGAAGCGGGTGCACCCTTTTATTTGCTCAACACTCAAGCGGTTCAGCAGATAAAACTATGAAATACTGGTCACTTTGTGTCAGAATTGTAGTAAATGAAAGGAAAGAGATTTCTTTCTGCCATTTTAAAACAAAATTCGATTATTGGCGTTAATATTTTGGATGACAATTTAATACAAAAAATATTTAAAATGTTCACAGATATACATACGCAATAACTATACCTCGATATAAATTTGCGCACTTTAATTGCAAAAACTTAACGATTTTGATGTTTCTTCGTCCTTCTTTCTGCATATACAACAAGTGTACACGTAGCTTGTCCTTGCCTTCCCATAAATCGTTTTGGTGGCAATGACTTTGGACTTGATTTTAAAATTCCTTTCTTTTAATTTAAAGTCTCTGAAATTTATTGATTTGTCAGCACAAATACACCCCAAATAAATACATACTTCATCTTGTCGAAATGTCATTTCCAAATTCAAATCTTATTATGCATTAATTACCATCATCGCCTTGTGTGGATATGTTAACAAATATTTCTCAGAAATAAAATGTTATTTTTGAATAAAAAAAAAAAAAACTGTGATTAAACTGACAGCAGGAAAGTACAGAAAACAGCAGAATCAATATTTATTTTCATTTTATTTTTCATTTTTTAATTGAAATTTGAATTTATAAGTGGCCTCCTAATGAAAACACTTAAATGTCGTGGGCCTGTTAAAAGCCTTTAAATGAGTCACGCTTAAGCAGGAGACAGGCGACGCGTCGGTCGTCAGCAAAAGTAGCAAATGGATAAATTTAATAAAAAAAAAAAACAAAAAAATAATCGTAAATATTAAAAGAATATTATAGGCTTTTTGCGAAAGAAAAAGAATTTTACATGTATACAGTCTCAGGCAATAAATATAAGTGCGGCTAATTTATTACGTTGCATAAATGTCTCAGAATGTTAAAGCAATAAAGGCCATTGCCGGTTTGACCAAAGACGTAAACTTTAATATAAATTAGTTTGTACTTATAACTCTGGCCCTGACTGTTTGTTTCTAGCCAATCATATAAAAAACCAACCAACTATTCACACTAATAAAACACATTCTCAGCAAAATGTGTCTCATATTTGTTTACATCCTGTTCTTGTGGTTTTTCTGTTGTTGTTTTTTCCCCCTTTTTTTGTTATTATTATTTGTTGTTGTTGTTGCTGTTGTAATTGTTGTAATATATTCCCTGGTTCTTTCATCTTCGGTTTTGCCTTATATTGTGAAATTTATTTTTATTACACTGATCGTCGTCATTATCATTATATAGAGTTGCACTCTATGGGTTGTTCGTTTTTTTTTTTCTTCTGATCTCAGTGTTCACTGTGTTTTCAGTTGAAATAAATGTGTTGCAGCACAATAAAATACTCTAGCCAAACTTCCATAAAAACTTTAATAAAAACAAAACAAAAGACAAACTCGCTAAACATGCAGGAGTTTTTCGGAGTTCTTACCCTATTCTCTCTATCTCTCTCTTTCTCTTTCTCTTTCTCTTTCTCTATTCATTAAATCGCAGCAGGAATTTAATAGACTTGACACATTGATCACACAGTCATAGTCTCAGGGTAAATGGACAGACACAGACGCCATGCTAAGAGGAGAGGAGTAGTATGGTAGTGTGGCCACTGAAATTTTTAATATTTTTTCTTCTCTTAAATTATGCAGATTGCCATTGTGATGATGATGATTATGACAATAATGATGACGCTGACGATGACGATGACGATGACGATATTTTGTGGGGGCTTTCCAGTTTCCAATAATTTGTTTCCTTTGTATTCATGTCTTCCCGCCAGTTAGAAAACAAAACAAACAAAAAAAAAGAATTCATAAACAAAATTTTGGTTTAAATTTCAAATTTTTTTTTTTAAGTAAAAAAAAATCTTTTGGAAGTTATTGATTAAATATGGAGCCCCCGTTAAAATATCGATAAAAATCTGTAGCACCCCGGGGTTCTGATTTATTAATATTCTCTGTAAAGTTTATTTCATTGGAAACATTTTTAATGAATGTATATGCCCTCTATTCTAATATGAAAAACGTTAAACTTTGTTCTCCATCTATTGCATTTCATTCAGTTCAACCCATTCTAGATGTGATATACATACTTAAACCACTGATATGTACAGTTATTAAAGCACCTTTGATTTTAAAACCATTTAAACGAATCTCTGCGTATCTCTGTGTCAAGTTTTCAACATTTAGTAGCTTAAATCTGGTTTCGATATTAAATTTGGCCAAAAATTTGTATTACATGTATCGATTACATGCACTTTCTTAGTGCAGAAACTCTGATTTAGTTTTAAACAACTCTTGGTTATATGCCGTAGTCATGTAGGTAGTGTGTTGGCTTCTTAGACGTAAGGCCACGTATCAAACCCAAGATCAGACATCAAAACGAAATATGAAAAAAATATTTCTTCGGCGGCTACCTCTGGATTTCTAGCAACGTCGCGTTTATTGTGTTTATAGCATAATTTGTTGTTCCTTGTCGTTCATTTAAGGATAAATATCCCTCTTTTATTTTTTGTTTTCCTAGATAAGAAAGTGACTGGCTTGCGTTAGTGGGTGCTATAGGTAGGATTTTAATTTGTTACTCTCTGGGCAAATTTATTAGATTGTCGGGTGTATTGAAAAGCAGCTTTTCATGAGTAATTTTTACTCTTAACTGGTAAAGCTACCACGTATATTCACGATGTTCGGTTCTTGATGTGATCGTTTTAAGAAGGTCTGCATCTTTCTGAATGTTATTAAGGGAGGAATTGAGGCCTTAATTGACTTCTGGAAATGTAAATAATATAATGAACATTGTCTTCACATGTAACTCACTTTGGGCGTGCTGCAGCACTTCAACTAATACATCATAGCACCTAAAATACTTTTTCAAATTTTTGATCTTAGCGACTTCGCTGAAAAGAGTTGTTCAACAAGCCTCAGCTATTATAGAAATAAGTTCGTATTAGATTTTAAATTGTTGAGAGAGATATAGAGAGAGAGCTCAGCTATTACAGAAATAAGTTCGAATTAGATTTTAAATTCTTGAGAGAGAGAGAGTATTACAGACAACTTTGCAAACTTAATTTACCTTCACGATCACCGATTGTGCTTATAGGGCATTAAAAATACGCGTTAAAATTTTTGTGGGTTTTCCCTGGCGTTATGAGATCATCTCACCGTTTCAAATGGTGATTTTTTAATGGCAATTCTTAAAAAATTTGATTTCTCCCCGAAAAAAAAAACGGCCAAATAATAAATTTCTCTAAAATAACAATAAACAATCATCGTCATCACAATATTTTTTTTCATTTTTGTTGTTTTGGTTGTTGTCTTGTTATTTGTTAAACTCATTAAGAATTCATTAAAACAAATCGATTGATGACCAACCAGTAAAGCGAGTTTGAAACAAAGACACTCATCAATAAATAAATATTTGCATATAAATTAGCAACAAAACAACAACAACAACAACAACAATAAAGTAACAAAGTTTTTAAAATAAAATAAAACGGACAAAAAATTTTTTCTACTTTTTGATTTATTTTTAAAAAACAATTAAAAATTGTTTAACAACCAAAAAAAAAAAAAGATTTTTTTTATAAATCGTGCAAGAAACCATAAAAGCAAAAAAAAATCTCTTGAAAGCATTTAAAGATCACACTTGAAATCTGCCAAAATAAAAATGAAAAAAAAATTAAAAATTTGATAGAAAAAATTCAAAATCCATTGATTTGTTTGTTGTTGTTTTTTTTTTTTTTTTTTTCTTGTAACCCTTGTCACATGCCTGACTGGGTGTTTATGAAGCAGAACAAATACTCTGGCGAAAACATGATTGTCGGTACCACTGGTAGATGGCGATGGTGGTACGTCCTCTCTAAACGTTTATACCGCCACCACCATCACTGCTGCTGTTGTTGTTGCTGCTGCTGTTGCTCTTGGTAACATGTAAAATAAGCAATTTATGTTAATATGCCTTCACAGCTTGTGGCTACCAAAGAGGAGTAACAAAACTATTACTGCTCTATTGCCCAGCCAAACAGCCAGCCAGCCGGGCATAAGCACCAGTGCGAGTACCTTTATGACAAACAAACATACAAAGCAAAGGAAAAAAAGAGAACCGTAAACCCCAAAATAAAAATACAATAACAACAATAGAAAACAATTTTTGTAACAACACCATTGACATTGTATTTGTAACGATTATTTTGAAAAGAATAGCAACAACAAAATAAAAAACAGAAAAAACATGGTATAATTTAAACAAAAAAAAAATTTTTTATTTTTTCTTAAGATTTCCAATAAACGATACATATGTACTTGACTTATACTAGGGCTTTCGTGTGTATGTATGTATATCGGAGTATCTCGGGGTTTTTAATAGAAAATTTCGAAATATTTTTGGTTTTTTAAGGTTTTAAAAATATTTGAATAATTTTTTTATGTTGTTGTTTTTGTTGGTATTTTTTAATATTCTTTTGTTTTAAGGGCTTAACATGATTAATGTTTTCCGAGTATATTTTTTTGATTATTTTTTTAAACTTGAACTTGAAATATTGAAACATATTTATCACTGTAACAAAATATTACGAAATCTTGTAACAAATCTTGGTATTTAATAGCCATAATTAAAGATTTTGTATATGGTTACCATATGGCTAAATAACGCATCAACAATTTTGGGCAGATTCTATACTGGTGAAATCAATGCCGGTATTCTCGTAGATAGTGTGTTGGCTCATTAGACCCTACAAACTGTGCTTTAAGATTTTTTTTAATCTTGTATTAGTTGGAAAATCTTTTCCAATTTTTTTAAATTATTTTCTTCTCTTATTTTATGCTGAAGTCACATTTGTCTAGTTCTTTTAAGTTTTATCATTTTGGCTCATTTCCTATTGGGATTTCAAATAAAGTGTTGTTCACTGCTAACAGTTCTGTTTAACATTTACAACAACCGCAAACATATTTGCATTGAAATTGTAACTCACCACGAAATGATAACAGTATTTTGCCAATGTAGAACAGCTTGTGATGACATGTTAGTTTTTTAGTTGCATGACGTAATCTTTTTCGGGCAATTTGTGTAAAAGGTTTTGTTTTAAAATTATAAGAAATATAAGATTTACAAATGAAAAACATAAAATGTAAAGAAATGCGTGCACGGTTCTTTAGTAGAATACTTATTCTCAAATACAAACTTAATATGTATAAAAATTGCCTCCTCATTAATATATACTGGAGCCAAGGATATTGCAGCCACAGGTATGTACTTCCATACAATTGGAACACAATATAGAAAAATGTTATTAAATAAACGCATTCGGATCAAAGAAAATTTATTTTCCTTCAAAATTATAAGAAATTGCATACTCGTGCAGTTTCCATTGCAAAAATATAAGAATTAGGCTGCAAATTGTTTCCTCATTACCCATGTACACCCTGTGTCTATTTCTTATTTCCCAACATTTAGGAAAAGAAGTCGACATGATTTGAGCCTCTCAAATCTTAAGTTTGAAAAGTCATAACAAATCTAGCTATTTGGATAGCAAAGATATGAAAAAATTCTGAAATCAAGTTTTCTAATTGGATAACCTATGAAATCAAAGACAATTAAAAAGGTTCAAGATTTACCAATAATTACTGATCTCCTCTCATCAATAAAAATTTATCTCAGACAGAAATCTTTAAACTAGACTTCCTATCTTTATAGAATTTCTTGTGAAGCCTATATTGCTTTTTAAATTCAATCTGATATTGAAGTAGCCGTAGTCTAGTAGCGTGTTGGCTTATTTGACGTCGTAATCCTGACCTGTAATGGTTAATTAAATACATATGTATGTATGTATGTAGATTCTACTCTGGTGCTATCAACCTTTTGATTTATGGCGATAATACATTGATCAGGGTAGTATAACAAAGCGATAAAAATTCCCAAGGCTTACGCCGTAATAGTAGCCAACCAATTGATGTGTCTATGCAAGAAGTTGGTAAAGTAAATGAAGTTGAATTATCGTAAGCTGAAAATGCCAGAGATAGCTTAAATTGTTGGAATTTTAAAGAGAGTGAGATATGTCATATATTCACCGAAAATTCGATGTTTAGAATGCTATGCGGAAAGTGGGTTTCGTTTTAGTTACAATAGAAGAAAAACGACGTTGTAAAGTTGTTTTTCATTGCGTAACCATTTTCCACCTACGACAAAATGTCGACTAAAGAAGTTGACTTAAGTTGGGCTGTATGGTATGGAAATGAGAGTGGCAATTCTAGGCAATTCCAGGGAAGTTTATGTCGTCTTCTTTTCTGTCTGCAACTCTGATCACTTACAATGATTGTAGTGTACTTTTCAATTCAGTGAGTATTAATGCTGCAATATTATTGCATTTATGTTATCAAATTAATTACAACGATTTAGTTTGGCAATAAAGTAAGCAAAGTTTCATCAGGACAAAACAACTGTTTATGTAACCACTGCCATGATAACTGAATAAGTGACGTTAAATGATGTCATGAGATAGATATTTCAAAGTTTTTTCTTATCACTTTAAGGATCTTTTTCCATCCACTTCTATTCAACAGCAATGACTTAATTTCACTCCAGTACTTGTGCTGATTGGGTGGTTTCTGGCTGAATTTGATGACCCCTTGTGTGTCATAGAGGATGCCTTATTAGACTATCTTGAGTATTCCTTTCTTTTAAGATGTAACCAATCCAGAGTCATGTCTATTTGAAAATTCCTGTTTGGTTTTTTGTTACTTTTCTATACAAACTCTCGTTGAATACTATTGAAAACCAAAATGTTCCCGAGATTTTCCACAAACAGCATTGAAGACGTTAAATATCATAAGTAAGCCATCTTTAAAGCATATGTGATTCGTTAAGTACTGATCAAACGGTCATAGTATTTAATAGAAATACGAAGAATAAGTTATTTTATAACGTCGTTCGAATTGAAGTTTAGTTTGCTCATTACTGGGTGTCTGTATTATACAGTTGAAGTGGGATATTTTTGGTAATTAAACACTTACAATATTGTACAGTTTTACTTCGCTGAGAAATACATTTTACCATATGTTTTTATTATGAAGGAAGGAGAATAGTAAAATGTACTTTATTATGTTTATTTTGTTCGTGCTAACAGCTCTCTTATGCCAAAACCAATTTAATTCATATAAAAATACAAATTTTTTTTAGAATTTCATAGATGATGAATTTGTTTTTAATTACAGTAATTATATTTAATTATTAATTTTTTGTTTTATTTTTATTTATTTCCAGGTAAGCTTTGTCAAATACTTTTAAAAATATTTTTTGCTGTCCGAGGGTACTAAAGGTATTTTGTAATTGTAAATGTCTATGAAACGTCTATTTTATAGAGTCGTAATATACCAGTTATTTATGTAATGTATTTAAATTATTTTTAAATATTTTAAGTTAATTTCCTTAGCGAATATAAATATTTTCAAGAATATGGGTGTCACATCAGACATTTTTTTTTTTATATTTTGTTGTTGTTAAATTTTGAAATACCAATTATTCTATACGGTTTATGTGCAAATATGTCAATAAATAATAATATTTGGTTGGCGTCTTACGATTTCTCAAACTCCTGGACGTGTTTAAAAATTTTAATCATTTTCATACAAGCTTTACATTTAAAGAAATGACAAAAATAAAAAGTTAAACAAACGCTGTTAAAAAATATCATGTTTAAAATTTTTCTTTATCGATTTAACTGTTAAAAACAAAAAGAAAAACAAACTTAACAATTTATAAGGCGCATAAATTTTTATGCAATAAACCCTTTCTCGAATACTATACAACACCATTGCTTTATAAAGAAAGACCCGAGCAAAAACCAAAAAAAAACTTGTCTCACGTTTCATATATTCTTCTCTTGCGAGTTCTTCTTTACAAAGAATAAAATGTTGCTTTTCTTCTCCGTTTACATACCACTCTACTCTACCCTACCCTACTGTACTCGTACATCATAATTGCAATTGCATATCACGCACTTTGTTTAAAGTGCGATCACAACATCTTGATGTACGTGTTATAGTATGTTGCAGTAGAAATAGAAAACAAAAACATTAAATGCCCCTTATTTATGTGGCAAGCATTTAAAAGCGTCATCGTGTTTTAGTCAGTTTATTTATGCATTTATTTAAGCCAACTAATCATCCACTTATTGCTCGTACTCGTCCAGCTAAAGTTCATTTAAAAAGAATATTTTCTTCTTTCTAAAGACTTCTATTCTTTGTAGCAAAACTTTCTAATATTCCGCTGAGTTATTCTTAAAAAACAAAAAACAAAAACGAAACATTTATTATTACGTGTTGCTGCATTAAAGAAAAAAAAATTCTTTTGAAATAATTTCTCAAGTATTTTTGAAATTGTAATTGAAATTGTTATGGACATTATTTGTCTTATGCTTGCCATGAATTTACTTAGAAAATGTTGAAGAATTCTTTCTTGCCATAGAATTACAATATTTATGCAAAAGGAACGTGTAAAAGTCAGAGTTCGGAATTCAAATAATTTACGATATGTAAAGATGTATAATAAATCTGATCTAGGCAGCACTTATATACGTCTGTCTCACGAAAAAAATATAGATCGACCTTTATAAGAAAACTTTTCGATCTGCCATCAATTAAGAACATTTGGGCCAAAGTTAAGACATGTTTTTCTCAACAAACAGAGTAAGAGATACAGGAAGTCGGTATTTGTCTAATCTTTTACGTCATGCAGGTTAAAGATGAGGAAGTAATAGTTTTGAAGTAAGCACATTGCTAAGGCATGAGTTAATCCATTCTTGCAATAGTCTCCTACCTTCTAATAGAAACAAAACTAACTGACTATGCCTCACAATCAACCTAGGGCTATCGATGCAAAATGTCAGTATAGTGTCTGAACTCCTCACCATCTGATTCAGAGATGCTCGTCAATTTCAAATAACGATAAATATAGCTCCATATAATGCCTTCACTAACATTTATAGTTCTTCATTACACCCCTTCATTCACTTAAGTTGTGTGTGTTAATTTTTTCTATAAGTGGCGAGGCTTACAGTTTAAAGTTGTCTCTGAACGACAGATGGTATTTGAGAGGAACTTAGAATGACAATATTATTTTCTCTCAGATTTTTTGCCAGTAATCTGCTTAGAAGAAGTCGCCAAAGAAATATTTCTCATATTTCGTTTTGTTGGAGATGTCTGATCTGAGCTTATACTACCTGCTAGACTACGGCAACCTTAAAGTTTTCTATCCTGCGTAGAATTGGAACACATCAGTGTAGAAACACTTATCTCAGGTTAGATTAGTTAGGTTGGATTGGTGGCCTTGATACCAAAGCTCACTTGAGCACGGGTAAGCGCAGTCCGTATTAACTGAATTTTACCGAACTCATCGAAGATGCTGATTAGGATCGCAGGGGCTGCGCACTAACTTGAAAACCAGCCTGAAAGTTTTATGAACAAAGCTATGCCCTTGAGATCAATAACCGATGATAACTCCTTTAAACTTTCAAGGAATGGAAAGTCAAATAACTTAAAGCTGAAGCGCGCGAGAGTTGGGCATTGGCAAAGATAGTTTCCTCCTCTTCAGCAGGCCCATAACCTCGCAAAAGTCATTTTTCGTGTCTTCTCATAACGCAATAACCTGTAAGCATAGCCATTGTGCTTGAAATGAAATGAGATGCGATCAAGTTTGAATAGTTGATTGTTACTTCTCCTATCCATTATGGGCTACGTGAGTCTGAAAATGGAGCAAGGTTACTCATTAACCCAGAATAGATTGGCGTCCGAAAGAATTTTTGCATAATGCCAATTCAAGCGAAATAAGTGCCATACAAATTCGATCTTCTCTCCTGACCTTAGGAGTGTGTGTCCATTCTCGTCTGTTTGCTTATGTCTTCAAGAGGAACGCGTCTCGAGCCAGCACAACCTTTACAGAACAATAGGATCGATCGAACAATTACTAGTCCTCTAATATTTCAGCGATTGACACGACAGCCACTAGCCTTATCAGTAGGTTTATATACGTACATATTCTCTTCCAGAGAACCAATGATGGCAGATGCATTTCTTTAATTTTATCATTCCTTCTTTAAAATGATAACATAAAGCAGATCATGGTATAGCTCGCTAATAAACTAAATTTATTGCGTTTTTCGAAACCTTTAAATTCGTAATTGAATTTTCAGAATCTCCACTTAAATGATCAGTAATTAATATTGTTTTTGTTTTCATCTTTTTGTAAATTTTTGTCCACAAGTTATTCTATTAGGCAATAGAAGAGAAAATCTTTTGAAAAAGGAAAAAAATATCAATTTTTCGCTGACAAAAATAAAACGAAACTCGTTTACTTGACATTGAAGATTAATGGGTTTTATTGGTCATTTCTTAAAAAGAATACTGCGTAGGCGTTACAAAATATTAACAAATTGAGAATGAAAAATAAAAAAAAAGTTTCGAATAAAATTTATTTGAAAAAAAAACAAAAAAACCTGAAGATTAATTGATTAAACCAAACCATTCTCAATAGTAAATATTATTCGACAAACTTAAAAGTTGTTTTGGTTGTTGTTGTTTTTCAATTTATGTTATAATTTATCATTTAAATTGATCACTAAATGGCTTACAAACAAACAAATAATTACAATAAATTCCGTAAAAAACAAATAGAAAATGAAAATTTTAAAACACACTTCTTCTAACAACACCATAAATGGTGAAAGCTTTACAGAAAAACAAAAACAAAATGAAGGTGGTAGTGGACAGTAACGATATTCAATCACTCTTAAAGAAATTTAAAAAAAATGTCGCCCCAAATGACAAATTTTTCCACAATTTTTTTTTTATCCCAAATAGAAGAGCCAGTCTCGTTCGCGGTAGTAGTTGTTAGTGTTTCGTGTGAATTGTGTTGGTTCGATCGATCGATTGATCGTGTTTGAGTTCATTGGACGATTAGCTGCATAAATAAAGAGTCCAGCGTGTTCTAATCTATAAAGAATATATTTTTTCCTCTTCTTTTTATGTTTTTTTTTGTTTTCTTTTTCTCTCCATTCTATTTTACTTGAATTCTTTAACTCTTTTACACTTCATCATCATTGCTTTGTTTTTCATTCTATTCTTTCATTTCAAAGTTTTCCAATACCATACCGCACGATCAGTATGAAGAGAAGCGTGTTTAAAATTTAGAAATATTGGTGTAAACATGTTTGTATTGTTTTTGAAGAAAACCAATGAATAAAAAATAAAAAAAAAACTGAAAAAGAAAGAAGAAAAAAAGAGTATCTTTAAAGAAATGCCGCTTTTTAAATTAAACCGCTTCACATAACAAATCGTTTGTATAGCATTTGAACTATTGAAATATATTTCTTTCCCCTGCCCTCCCCCATGCACAACACATTAGTGCCTTAAACTGGTATTGTTCTTTTTTTTGTTTTTTGTTTGTTTGTTTTGGAAAATATTTAAATTTTTCAAAAAAATTAGTGGAAAAGCCCTTTCAAAGCTGCTAAGAAATCAAAATTCAATGACAGCTTATCGATGGCGACGAGAATGTACCACACAGTCAATCAGGCATTGGCATTATAAACATGGGAAAAAGGATGGTTTGCGCTTTAAACTTTTCGACACGTTCGAAACTTACAGAACCTACAGAAATAAAGAATTTGAAAAGAATTCAATTTTTTTTTTATGTTTCAAATCATGTGGGGAATTCTTTCCAATACGATATGCATACAAAATTATTTTCTTTTCTCGAATTTTTTTTTTTATGATTTATTGCTTCTTAAATAATGTAAAAAAATTCATTCCGTATTCTAAGTGTTGAATGAATTATTTTTCTTGTCAATTAGAAAACAATTTTTAAGTTGTTTTTTTTTTTTTTCTAAACCAGAACAAATCCTAACAAACTTCAATCCTAACATATTGTTGAAGCAAACGGAGGAGTGTCTTTCTTTTTAAAGTAATTTTGTGACATTAAAAATAAGACTTAAGAAGGCATTTGAATTTTTTTACGATTCGTTTCGGATCAGACAGTGTCAAGATTATACAATTAGCCAGTGTACCTACATACATATGGCAATACTAAATTGAAATCAGTGGGAAAGTAATGCTAAGTATTCTCTTAATATCTATCGCGTCTTATCTAATTGAAGAATTTGGTAATTTGTTATTATATGGTCACTGTAGGAAAATTAATTTTTTTGAGATTCAATAGAGCGTAAACGGTTTGAAATTGTGGCAAATCTTTTTTTTTTTTTTAAGTCCAATTTTCCCAGTTAGAAATGGAATATCATTTCATTGAAATGGCTGCCGCGGCTGGCCTCACAGTACCTCACTAAATCGGGAGAATTTTCGTGGACTTTTTCGAATGTATGGGGCCGTATCTCGTCAACGGCTTTGCGAATGTTGACCTTCAAATGCTAAATTGTCGGCATAACACTTATTGTTAACGGTGCCCCGCAGAGAAAATAGACCAACGGTGCTAAATCGCAACTTCTTGGCGGCCAATTGACATCATCATTTCGGCTAATTAAACGGCCATCCAACGTTAGACGCAATAAATCGATTATGACATGAGATGTGTGGCAGGTTGCACCATCCTGTTGCAAACAAACATCGTTCACAGCAATAACATGAAGCGAGAGTATGAAAAAAAATTGGTTATAATGGTGCGATAGTCGTGTCTCCTCATTTTCAAAGAAATATGGGCCAATGATACCTTCGCTCTACAAGCCGCATCAAACGGTCACTCATTGCTCAGTGGCTTCTGTAAGACCACGTGTGGGTTTTCTGAGCCCCAAATACGGCAATTTAGCTTATTGACATGCCCACCAAGATGAAAATGAGGTTCTTTCGAAAAGTTTTTTTTTTTTTTTTTTTTTTTTTTTTTTTTTTTTTTTTTTTTTTTTTTTTTTTTTTTT
>QOCX01000208.1:313091-330595 GCA_005959815.1 Sarcophaga bullata
TCGTTGGCACAATAAATACCAACGTTACTGAGGCGTAAATCGATGCATTACGTTCAGTGGATATAATATACTGAATTTTGTGACAGAATAGAATGACATAAGTATTGCCAGATTCGAAATAACCGAAAATTAAATCGATAGATGGTCCACCCAATATTTTCCACTTTTTCTAACATTACTGAGTTGGAAGCTCAATTTACATAAGACGAGATACAAATCACTAAAGCTGGATATTTTTTCTATACTTTATAACTTGATAACAGAGGTTAAAGTTTAAATTCACAATGTAAGGATATTTTGAAAATAAAACTTGAAGTACAATTCACGATTTTGACATTTAGAATCTTTTAAAAGGTGAAGTCCATAAAATTTCAAAAAAATCAATAGGCCCCTTAAAAAAATAAATTATTTAAAGCAACTTTCTCAACATAATTATTATTAAACGAGCATCATTTATTTCGTCTTCTTTAAAAAGGCCTGTGAAAAGTCAACTGTAACCTTTATTAGCGTAATTTAAAGCCGTCTTTTATCTGTTTTCAAAGTGTAGAGGCAAAACAAGTAAGCAAAGCAAATAGTTTGTCTGACAAGTTGATTTTCATGAAACAAAAAAAGCAAAAAAAAAAAAGAATAAGATTGTCATACTAAACTGTAATTTTGTTTTTAAATTTATTTTATTTTTATTTTTAATATGATTTATAACTTTTAAAGTCAAAATAAATCATTATTTAAATACTTTTCTAATGTTAGTGGGTTTTCCCCCACTACTACATTGTATGTATTGTGCATATTTATGTGTTCCTTAATTTTAGGCAGTCAGTCAGTCGTAGTATTTGTGTTTTTAAAAATTGTAAAAATTTCTTCCAAAATTGCCTTATTGTGGTTGGGTAGGGGGTGTAGTAAAACGAGTAAAATATCTGAAATTGCTTATGCATTGTTTTTGAGATGTTTTTGGTCTAGAAGTATGCGTACGTGCCGTATGTTGTGCGATATAATTAATAGACGTGTCAGTATCTATTTAACACACGTCTGCCAACACTTGGCTTAGATACAATTTTTCATGATGATAGAAGAGTTTCTTTTTCGGTTTGCTTTTTTTTCAATTCATAATAAATAGTTTGAGGTTTGAGTATTTGAGTAGAAAATAAATTATTTCCCAAAAAAATCTCTCATTTTCGATAACAATTTTGGTCTCACATTACAAGTGATCTTGAGAAAGAAAGAAAATTCATGAGATATACATCCATCCATGGTTGTGATGTAATTTATAAACTGAATTGAAGACTTTTCAAACAAATATTTGGTATATTTAATAGCCAGAAATTAAAGAAATTATGTGACACCACTTGTTATATGCATTTATGACGTCTCGTAATATTAATTAACTTTAAATTACTTACAACCATTTAAGAATTAATTTTGTTACAGTCTGAGCATACTACACGTAGTTGCTTGATGTTCAGAAATAAAAAAACATGCAACCGATATGCCATTTAAATACCAAATATTGTCATCTGTAGGTAGCAGATAGCATTCATATTATACAGACTTTAAAAAGTGCAAAAAACTGTTGTTAAGGTTTTGTAAATTAATATCCACTCACTCTGAAAATAAAAAATGCAAAGAAATGCATCCGAGACCTTAAAAAATTAAGTTAAAAAGTCTGCATACTTTCTTAATTGGCCATTACAACCCTTTAGTCAGGTTTACAACCAATCTAGCTTCTTTGACCATTCATGGTGACCTGAGTTTGAACCGTGACCTCACGTCTAATAAGCCGTAACACACTGCCTTCTTCAGCGAGTTCAAAGTAAAAACTTTGTGCTGCAGTGTATTTAAATATACAAAATTCAAGACTGATGAAATATAAAGATGTTCCGGATGGATGTTTGCTACCGATTAGCGGACAGATTTCGTAGAATTCCAAAGAATTATTAAGAAATCATATTATTTTCAGGAATATCTGCCTATTTTCGAAGTCAAATCAGTCGCTGTACCCTAAAAACGCTCATTATCCCCGCACTTCTTTATGACTGTAGAGGCATGGACACTGCCAAGCGCCGATACAGCAGCTTTGAGAGTATTCGAGTGAAAAGTCCTATGTAAGTCTTTGGTCCATTGCGAGTTGACGACGATTTCCGCATCCGATGTAATAATGAGCTGTATGAACTTCTCGACGAGATAGACGTTGTGTAGAGCATTAACATCCAGCTGCTGATCTGGCTTGGCCATGTTGTTCGGATAGAAGAGGGTGCTCCGTCGAGACGTGTATTTGGTGCGGAGATTTTCGAAACTTTGTTTTTGTTCGAAGAGGACGACCTTTTTTAAGTTGGAAGAACCAAATATCGATTGGTGTAACCAACTGGCAAAGGCACTTAAGGAGCGGAGGCACCTGGAACGATGTGCTATTCATTCTGAAATCCAATCATTGGGATATTAAAGAGCAATTAAAAGAAGAAGACAATTAAAACACAAATCGAAATGGAAAAAGCAAATTGTTAAAGGCTATAATTTCTTATATGAACTTTTAGCGTCTGCCATTTGTGGAATAACCAACGCTACCTATATACGCAAACTTATGAGCTTTCCAATAGACCTTGGGAACGGTATATGAAACCACAACAGAAATGTTTTTCTTTCTCATGGTCATACTTTAGGAAAGGCAGCCATAAAAGGGACTTCTAGATACCCTTCTATTGCCAAAAAAAAAAAAAATCTATTAAGCTTCGCAACTGATTTGGTTTTTGTTAGTAACTTGCTATTTGAGCGTTATTGGCTGTGGTCTGGAAATAAGAAGAGTACAACAGTTTTGATCTGTAAAACTTTGTTGTTTTTTATTCCTTATTTTTCTTTTAACGTAACGTTTCGGTTTTTCTTGTTATACAGTCTAGTGTATCTGTATGTCATCGTCTAAACAATCTCTAAGAAAAGTTTTTTGGTTGAAAACTTTGCTAACATCCTCTATAGAGAGTAAAGGCCAGGTTAGCCAAACGTCCACAGGACAAAACAGAACATACGTTCGATCGTTTTTAGTATACGAAAAGCAATGAGAACGATAACGGAACCGTAACGTAATCTCGGTTAGCTTTTACATTGCCATTCATATACTAAAAACGTCTGCTCCCTTACATTTCGTGGACAAGGGCTTAAGGAGTTATGAAGCTTCATTGATTAACTATCTACGATGGAATTGACGGGTTTCTCGCATTTTTATTCAAGGATTCTAACCAATTATACCACGATATCTAAAGTAAATCTGTAAAGGAGTTGGGTTATTAATAACACCTGCAATTATAGTTTCTGGACAAGCAATTATACAACAAGAAAGCTTAAGTTTTTAATTTTAATTTCTCAAGTATTGCACGGAGTATTTGGTTTTTAGTAGGATTTTTTGGTAATTCGTTTTGAAACGTGTTAACATTTCTTTTCATAACATTAACTTTAACTGGTATTTACATTGCATATGTATTGGTATTGTATTTAATGTCTTAAAATTCCATTCTACATTTAACTCTATCAACTTGCAACCAATCATGCTGCAACCATGTATGCATTTCAAACCACCATATGTTGCCATTGCCAGCAAAAGACGTGTGTGCATATTTTCTTTACATTTTTGTTTGTTGCATTTTGTTTTTGTTGGTATTCCATAGAAGCAGCTGTTGTTGCATCTTTATATTACATCACTGGGTCTGCATGGGTACAAGTGAGTAGTAGTATTGCGCTGAGTAGCTAAAGTAAGTTTTTTTTTCATTTTGTTTTTTGCCTGTTTAGAGCAATTTTTGGTGTGGTTACCAAAGAAATTACATGTGCAGGAATAAAAAATTGAAAAAGAAAAGAAAAAAGAAAAATCCTCATCAGTATGGCATGAAGAAACAGTAGAACAACGATTATTACATGCTACTCTCATATGGAGATGACAATTTTGTTTTCTTTTAAATTTAAGCACATGCCACTGTATTAGCACTTTTAAGTACGAAAAGAAGAGAAAAATTATCTACGCTGCGTTCCAAACATTTCCAGCTTCTTTAAGATGTTGTTGTTGGTTTTTTATACGACTTTCGGCTTGTCCATATTTAAACATTTACATGATGGTACGCATTCATGTAAAAAAAGAAGCTTCATACGACCGACGACTGACAATAAAGGAAACTGAAGAATGTGGGGTTGGTTGGCCAATATGATTTGTTGACAATACCAAATACGCAAAATTATATTTTTTTTTTTTTTTTTTTTGTGTTTTTGTAAAACGAACAATGAATGCAGTTGAACAACAACATGGAAAGAGAAAGAGAGATAGAAAAAAAAATATTTTTTGTTTAGAATTATGCAGGTTGCTTTGTGCAATTTTGTATTTTCTTTTTGCTGTTGCTGACTGGCTGCCTGGCTATTATTTTGAGAATTTACTCAAGATTTCTAAGAAAGACAAGTAAATTACTTTTAAAATTTTTATTTAGAAAATATCAGCCAAAATGAAAAAGTAGGATATTTTAAGTTCTACAGATTGAAATGAAAAGATATTTGTTTTCAATTTATGATCGCAAAAAGTTGCTGTAGTCCAGAAACATATTCAACTTCTACGAGTAGGAGGAGGTTTCAGATATTCTCGATAAAAATCAAAAACTTAAAAACATGAAAAGAAAGGCGGTTGTAATTTTTTGATGTCAAACTTCTAAAATAAGTTTCACATACCAAACACATACAATTCGTCATTGCGACCCTCCAGTCAACCTAATTTCTCACACCACCTATTCTGTGTGTGTTAATTTTATCCATATGTGGCGGGACATACAGCTTAAGGCGAACGACAGATTTTTAAGAAGCTTTTCATTGTAATTTTATTTTCTTCCATAGTTTTTGCCAGAAAACGGCTAAGAGAAAGTCATGGAAGAAATACTTTTTCATATTTTGTTTTATTAAAAATGAGTGATCTGGGGTTTAAACCGTGGTCTTTTGCCTAATAAGCCAATACAATACCTACTAGACTACAGTGACCTCTTGTTCAAATGTCTACCCCGGTGTCGCTGTGTGGAGCACATCAAAAATATGCAATTTACAATAGCTCATAAATCGGACTGAATTTGATCGTTAGAATGGCTTATGTTGGCTTTGAGAATTACTGTAATTAGTGGCTTACTTACATAGATCTGCACTTTAAGAAAACCCCCACAAGAAAAGGTCTAATGGTGACAAATCACAAGATCTCGGTGAACAGTCCACCGCCACGTGACATGAACCTATCCTTCATTTGTTTGTGCAGAATATCGAATATGAGTTGTGAGGAAATTAGCATCGTCCTGTTGAATTCAGATCAGGCCAAAGGAAGTTGTTAATTCTTTGCAAAACAAGGCAAGAGAAACTTAATGCTTTTGAAATCAGTTTTGTTAGTCCTGTTAGTAACATAACAGAGCTCTGTTAACTGAATTGGTTTGCGTCCAGGGTAATAGATTTTAAAGTCTATCTTCACACACATTGAATGTTTTATAAATTGAATTGTGAAAGATACGTACACGCATGACCTTCAAAGTAGCTGGAAATCATTTTGTCTTCTGTAGTGCTAGAATCTTAGGAGTTATCCGCTAACATTCAGATAAAATATTAATAAGGTTACCATCTACTGCCATTCTATGGACATGTTCTAACTTAGTTACGGAATTTCTTTCATCTTACATGAGACGCACATTGGCCATTTTATTTACATTTACTTAGCCGCCTACTCATTCACTTTATCCGCCGTGAGTGTTCAGAAGACATTGCCCAGAGAAGTTTTGGTATAAAAACTAAAGATAGTGGACTTCACTGACTTTACAACTCAATATTGGAATCTTGCTTGACCTTTTCCAAATGAATGACAATAAAAATCTCAACCTTATTATGCCATTGATTCTGAACTTCATTGAACTTCTTTTATTGGTTTGCAATCAAATTTCAAATACGAATTTATTAGACATGAGGTCTTGGTTCAAACCATAGGTCCAGACATCTCCAACAAAACGAAATATGAAAAAAAATATTTGTTCGGTGACTTCCTTGCAGTAGATTTCTAATGAAAATTTTCAAAAGTTTCTTGAAAATATCTGTCGTTCGAAATCGACTTTTAAACTGTAAGGTCATGTATAAAATTAACACACACAACATAGATGGTGTGAGAAGCTACGTCGTAATCCTGTGCCAAGTTCGATAACTGTTTGCCTTATCTAAACCAGTAACTCAAGCCTTGACCTGTAGATGCAGCTGAAAACATTTGAGACGTACGAGTATTTTAGTTCCTACTGATTTAACAACCGGAAATCTTTTTAATGCATCAAGTAATTACGGTGAGCATTTAAAACGTCTGAAAAAAATATTTTTTTTTTCTTTTTTTTTTTCGTTTTTCAAATACGTTTTTAAAAGGCTTTTAAGGAGTTAAAAGTACAAATGGTTTCCAAATTGCTTTGAATTTACACTAATCGTGTTTAAAAGCTTTACAGACACATTGTCCACATAATTTTATTTCTTTTTCTATTTGCCTTCAATTTTTTTTCTTAATTTCAAGGAATTATTATCGTTTGGAGTTTCTTTTTAAAAGCTTTGTCTGGTTAGCATGGTTGGTAGTAGCTTATCAAACTATTTCTCTTGAAACGTAACGTTTAAAGGGAATTTAACAACGTTAAACGAAGGCGTTTGTGGCTGTATGTATGTGTACGTGTGTGTGTGTGTGTGTGCCACACTTGATGATGATACCACTTAAACATCATGTAAAAGCATTATGTTGCATCAACATCTATCTAACAAATGTTATTGCACGAAAATGTTAATGTATCATTTATTTTACTGCTGCCGCATAACATGTTGCTGCATGCATGGCAGGCAGCATTGCAAGTAAAAGTGTTTTTATTTTTCGCGTAATTCATAATCATCTTCATGATCACATTACTACCAGCACCACCATCACCAGTACATCTTTGCCACCATCAGCTCTTCTTCTTCTTCTTCTTCATCGTTTTCTTGACTCCCTGATATTGTCTATTGGCTGCGTGTGCCATTGTTGTTGATGTTGCTTCTAAATCCATGCCACGATGTTTGACAGCCTAAGCAAAGCAACAGACAAGGCAGTTAAGCTGCCTCTGCCTTTACTGAGTTTTTTTTAAAAGACTTGATATTGGTGTTGGAAGTGGTGGTACTGGTTGGTTAGTTGGTTGGTTGGTTGCTTGGTTGCTTGGTGGTGTTGCTGCTGCTAGTAGAGGTAGTGGTGGTTGGTGCTGATGATGGAAATGGTGGTGATGGTGATGGTGGTAATCTATTATTTGTCTTGAAGCCATAGAAAAATCTATTTATTCTTAATGCTTCACTGAATATCTAAGTTACTTTACTTTCGCTTATTTGCAACAACAACAACAACTTTTAAAAATAGTTTATTTGTTTTTGTTGTATGTATTTTTTAATACTTATATTCAAAAGTATTAGGATTTTCCTTTTTTTTCTTTCTTGCTTTTTTTTTTTAAGACAGTCTGTAAGTCTTGATGATTCATTTTTCACTGTCTTTATTTTCTCAACACAACGTTTGTCTCCTTTTCATAACAAGAAAATGAGGATAAAAACAAAAAACTGGGGGGGTGGGGGGGGGGTTGAATGCAGGCTGACTGTAGTATCATCTAACTGATGGCTGGTTGTAAATTTTTCTAAATCCTCATAAAAAACAAAACAAAAAAAAGATGGAAAAAATTTCCTTTTCTTAAGTACAAAATTACACAAATTATGCCTTCAAAAAGGTGACCAACTTAATCGGCTTAAAGTATTGTTTATTATGTTTTCTTTTCTTTTTCCTTTAATCGGTCATTGTTTATCATATTGGCTTCCTTATTACACCGTTTGTGATTGTTAGACATGTAAAGATATGTTAAGTAGCAGGGGTTCTGAAGAAATGGCAATTTTTCAAGAGTGCTTCTTGATTCAAAGATTTTATTCTCGTTGGCTTCATTTGAAATACAATAGCCGGAACAAAAATAACCGGAACATTTTAAAGATTCTCGGTTATTTTTAGAAAACTACTAATCAAGTGGAAAGGTTCTTTAGCCTTTGAATTCTGAGTCCGATTATTTAAATTTGGATCTAAAGTCCTTGTTAAGGTGGTTTGGCATTGTTTAACAAATTTTCGTGATAAATACTTGTACATACAAACATACATACATACATACATACATACATACATGCATACCATGCATACATACAGTGCATAATACATACAATACATACATACAAATGCATGCTTGCATGCATGCATAATTGGTCATTACGATCCTTCAGTTAGGATAACGACCTAGCTTTCCACACCTCTTAGGAGGTGTGTATTAATTTTATTCATAAGTGGCGGGGCCTACAGTTTAAAGTCGTCAGCGAATGACAGATTTTTGAGAAACTTTTTCATGGCAATTTTTTGCCAGAAATCTACTGAGAGGCAGTCGCCGATTTGATCGAGATGTCTGACCTGGGTTTTTGAACCGTGACTTCAAGTCTAATAAGCCAACACTCTGCCGACTAGACTACGGCAACTTCAAACACCCGTACTTTAATAACAAAAATAACAAAGACTTCTGCTGCCTATGTAGATTATTGACAATGATTGGTGGCACCGAAACAGATAAAAAAAACTTGGCTAGTAAGCTTGGCTAGCTAAAGCAACAGCATCAGCATGATGCATTTTTTAAATTACCCAACGGGGAAGTTATTTTAATGCTAAAAAGGAAGGTAAATTGATAATACTATCGAGAGGAAGTACATTATGTGGCAAGAATAGTGCTTCAGGAGCTATGTATTTTTTGCGGAAGGCATAGGCAACCAACCGGCCGTCATATATGAATGTAAAATCGTTTGCAACATTTCATTCAGCTCTCTCTCTCTGTTGTAGCGGAATGATGTTTATTGGCATATTATTCTGGTATAGGGTCTTTTATTAAACGCTTGCTATCTTTATTTGTGTGAGATACATTCAAAATTTTTTTATTCGTTTAAAGACTTATCGATGCCATTGTCTGTCATGGTTTATGTTGGCTTTGAAGACCACTGTTACTTGTGACTTATTTGTGGCATACACCTGTGACCCAAGAAAGTCTCACAAGATGAAAGTCCTACTGGTTCAAGTCGCACATCAGCACCACATGTAATAACGTTGTTGGATCTCACGTACCCAAACATTCATTCGAAATTAGATCTTCAATTAAAATTATTGTCGACAAACTTAGAAATACACACGCTTGTGTCTGTAAAAATATCTCATCAAAAGCTATTTCGAAGCAATTTAATTTTCACTTTAATTAGGCTTTTTAAACGAATACAGCGGGTGCACATTCCGGTATAATGGTGGTTGCCATGCTCTCTTAGTTTCTGGCGTTTTTACATGATCCACTTTTAATCGCTCGCCATCATAGGCATACGAAGTAGTTCAATTTCGTGGTGTGTGTTAATTTTTACACAAGAGTGGCCGAACGTACAAAGTGGACTCAGAGTTTTTCTCCGAAATCTGCTGAAAGGAAGAAAGTCTTGAAAGAAATTTGTTTTCATATTTCGTTTTATTGGAGATGTCTGATCTGGAGGTTGAACAGTGGCCTAACGTCGAATAAGCTTAAACACTACCCACTAGACTGCGTTGATTTCCGAATTATCATTCATTCACATAATAATGAAATTTTTTTGAATTTTCCAAAATAGTGAAGCTAAGCTTGTGGGAATTATTTATTGCCAAACATTTTCCTTACCTGGCCTCCCTTTGAAAAGAAAAGGAATACGAAAAATAAAATCATAATGTTTTGGTTGCCTCAAACAAACACCCACCATATTTACGTTTTTTTTTTTTGTTTGTTTTCTTTTTTAATTTCTAAAGGCTGTTACATTTAACATTTTTTTTTTTTTGCTAAACTGAAGACAGTAAAATTTGTTTCTTGGTTTTATTTTTTTGTATTTTTTTGCATTAATTTTTCAAAGGGAAAAACTTTAAAAATGCCTTCGTTGTACAACGAAGTGGAATGAGGAATGAGGAAGAAAAACGTTTTAAATTTCAAAAGAAATTTATCTTTGTTTTTCTAAACTTCAAACAATTTGTCAAAACCAGAGATGCATACTCTTGCAAGAAAATAATTTCAGAGAAAAACATGTAAAGTTTTAAGACGAAAGAAAAAAGAAAATCTTACAGGAAAAACTGCTTAGCCAAGTCTGAAGATATTGTTTTGGCTTAATTTCAGCCATTTTCTAACATATTGATGTTGTTGTTCTTCTTCTTATTTCCCAACCTAATGACCCACTGACTCTACCATAATTTCTTTAGTCATGTAGAACATATTACGGTTGGCTTTACAGACTGACTAACTCAGCCTGTCTGTCGATAATCTCCAGGATCAAACAAATTCTAACTGGCATCAGTATTGGCCTCATCTTCTTTAGTTTTGTGGAAAAGCAAAAGAAAAATGGAAAAACAAGGAGAATAGAAATCAATCTTGGCAATCAAAGTTTAAAAATCATAATCTACACGTTCGTTCACATACAGTGCATGAACATGTTGTAGTCTGTCTCAGTGATGATGGTTGATGATGTTGGCTCACGTACTTTTTCTTAGCCGTTTGCCTTTATGTTGGCTAAATGGTGTAACAAAACTTGGTTTTTCTTTTCTTACGCTTAATAAAACGATTTTCAAATTGTAGGTTACTGAACTACTGAAGTAATTTTTATGATTTTTCTGCAAACCTATCGGGTGGGCCATCTATTGGTTTAAATTTGAAACGTCGGGTATTTCGAATCTGACAATGCTCATGCCAATTTATTCTGCTTACACTGTCACAAAATTCAGTATATAATCTCCATTGAACGTAATGCATTGATTACATTTAGCAACGTTGGGATTTATTGGAAATTTATTTCCAAAACACAGACAATTGATCGGTAATTGCACGTAAATGTCGTAAAAAAATTGGTCGCAGAGAAGGACCAACAGAGCCCGGTATACGCAAGTTTATTGCTAAAGTTCGTGAAACTTGTTTCATTGTTGATGCGCCAAGACGTGAGCGTTCTCCTACAGTGCCTACACCCGAAAATATCGAAGCTGAAGTAATCCATAAACATAAACTCGCTATCGTCCTCAAAAATTAAACATTTCACGCACTAGTTTACTTTGAATTTTGCAAAAATATCTCGGTATGATGCCTTAAAGAGTTCAGTTGGTTAAAGATTTGCAGCCACATGACCATCCGCTTCGTTTTTGCTGATGACCCAACGAGAAAAAAATCTTGGAGGGTGCGTTAATACGCAAAATTGCCGCATTTCGGGCTTAGAAAATCCACACGTGCTCTTACAGAAGCCAATGCATCCATTATAAGTGACTGTTTGGTGCGACTTGTAGAGAGGGAGGCATCATTGGCCCATATTTCTTTGAAAATGAGGACGACGAAACCATTACGATCAATGGAGACACCACTATCGCACCATGATAACCGATTTTTTCGTACCCGCTCTTCATAGTGTTGATGTGAATGATGTTTGGTTAAACAGGATGGAGCCACTAGTCATGCCGCAATCAATTTATTGCGTCACACGTTTGATGGCCGTTTAACTAGCCGAAATGGTAACGTCAATTGGCCGCCAAGAAAGTGAGATTTGACACCGTTGAACTACTTTCTGTGTAGGGCGCCATTTAAGAAAAATGTTATGCCGAAATACCAGAGACAATTGAGTATTTGAAAACGAACATTCATGATACCATTGCCGAAATACGACCCCATATACTCGAAAAATTGCACAAAAATTGGCCCGATCGAATGAGGTACTGAATCGGCAGCCATAGAAAAAAAATTGGGAAAAATTCAAACGTTTTTTTTTTTTTTTTATTTTATTACCTTTTTAAATTTAAACTTTCAAATGGTCCACCCTTTACATACATGCTGGGGAGATCAATTTACAAACAAAACAAAAAAATTTAAAAGAAGGAAAATTAGAAGAAATCAAGAGTTCCAATTTTTTAAGACTGCTTTAGATGCCATACAGACATTATGGATTTTTGTTTAGGAAGCTCTGCTTTAGTTGAGCTTAGCTTAGCGACTTAGAATTTTAGATTATATTTCGCAGACATTCTGTATAAAAAAACATAATGGTCTGCACTATTTTTTTTAGATTTTTCTAGCCATTACCCACGATATCTTTCGCTTTTAAAGTTTTCAGTTTTTAATGTGTTTGTTGTTGCTGTTGGCAACATCTAACAGAGATAATGACTCAATTAGTGTCAGTTTATGGCATTATTGTTATTTTTACCGGCATTAAACTTTAAATTTATTGTTAACAGGATATTAAAGACATTTTAAATGAAATAAAAAAAAAATTATTTTTTAAGTTCATTATTAAGGTGAAGCGACGTTTTATAATAACAATAGCCACACAACAACAACAAAAGAAAGAAGAACTTCAGAGTCAATTTGCATATTTTTCAAATTTTTCTTGTCTTTTGTTGCGTCAAGTCAGAAAGTAAGCAAGAATGACTTGAGAACAGTTTTTAAAACACTTTTATGTTTAAAGATTTTTTTTTAATATTTTTTCTCTCTTTTTCTTTTTCTTACTTTAATTCAAAGATTAATGGGGTTTTTAAACTTGATTATAATACCAGCTATAAAGAAAGTTAGTTTATAATTTTTTTTTTTTTGTTTTTGTTTAACATCATCATCTTAACATGTGATATGCCAGCCAAAAATTTGTTTCAAGGCAATTAATGAAGGAAATTCTTAACAATCATTGCAATGACACAGGGAAATTGGACACATAAAAGCTTAATAATCCACGTAAGTAAAATGAAATGGATGAGTCCTTTACCTTTGTAATAAAAAAAATTCGTATTCAAAACCGACTCTCTTTGTCAATGGAACTCGCAATGCTTGAAAGATGTTGGAAATCAATTTAAAAATACTCGCATCAAAACTTCAATATCACACAATACAAATGTGCATGACATTCAGGAGGATTCGTTTATGAAGAGAAGTTTCTTTTGTTACCAAAAGTTATTAAATTTGATTGTTAAAGCAAGATTGTGTTTTCGTTTGCCCAAGGTGGCTATAACCTCTGCTTTTAACTGAACTTCAGTTGACCCGATGGTTTGTAGTGTGTTAAACTTCAAATGCCGAGGTCGTGGGTTCGATTCCCAACAGAGATCCTGGGTGTTTTGTGATTGTCTGTTTGTTGACATTTTATGATTAACCGAAATAGAAAAAGAAAGTGGGAATGATTACAGAACACTTCTGCATACAAATGCACAAAATAATACTTCTTACTTCCTTAATTGGCCACAACAACCCGATTAACGGATTTCGGCCTGCCGCAACACATTCTTCAGGGCCGCCTCTGTTTCTTGCGCGCCTACGCCAGTTGTCACACAATCGATGACAGGGCTTCCTCGACTTGGTCCTTCCAACGGATACAAGGTCGTCCTCTTCGCCGACTTCCGCAGATCCCCGCATCAAATACCCGTCTCTCCGGAGCATCCTCCTCCATTCGAACGACATGGCCGAGCCAGCGCAGCCGCTGGATATTAATACGCTGCACAACGTCCATGCGTTGAGAGGCTCTTACAGCTCACTGTTGTATCGGATGCGGAAATCTTCGCCAACTCGCACTGGACCGAAGATCTTACGTAGGACTTTTCTCTCGAATACTCTCAATGCTGCTGCATCGGTGCTTAATAAGGTCCATGCTCCTGCACCATAAGAAGCACGGGTAAGATGAGCGTCTTATAGAGTATTAGTTTTGTCGCACGAGAGAGGTCTCTGTTACTCAATTGCCTATTGAGACCATAATGGCACCTGTTGGCAAGAGTGATCCTGCGCTTGATCTCAGACTGACATCATTTTTGGTGCTAACGGCGGAGCCAAGTAATGAATTCTTGCCAGACCCATCTTCGTATACTCCCTTTCAATAGCGCTAATATGGCAGTAACATCTCGCTTGGTACGCCCTATGATGTCAATGTCGTCAGCGTACGCAAGCAACTGGACACTTTTATGGAAGATAGTGCCATTGAGATGCACTCCCGCCTTTCGCAAAACACTGTCCGTGACGAAGTTGAAGAGGTCGCATGATAAGGGATCGCCTTGTCTGAAACCTCGTACGGTATCAAAAGGTTCGGAGAGGTCCATTCCTACCTTGACGGAGCTGCAGGAATTGCTCAACGTCATTCTGCATAGCCTTATCAGCTTCGCAGGTATACCGAGCTCAGACATTGCGGCAAAAAAACGATCCCTTATGGGGCTATCGAAGGCTGCCTTATAGTCGACAAAAAGATGGTGTGTGTCAACTTGTTTTTCGTGGGTCTTTTCCAGGATTTGACGTAGTGTGAAGATCTGGTCGATGGTCTGATAAGGTCTAATCAGTGTTTTGACGAGTGGCTTCAGTCGTGGCTTCAATACGCATGTAAGAACCTTATATGCGATAGGGATAATGCTTATACCCCTGTAGTTGGCGCACAACGTAGGGTCTCTCTTTTGCAGGACAGGACAGAGGACACTGAGGTTCCAATCGTTGGGCATACTTTCCTTTAGCTATATTTTGTAAATAAGCTGGTGTATGCGCCCTACCAACACATTACAACAGGTCTTAAACAATTCAGAGGGGAGGTCATCAGGACCTGCCGCTTTATTGTTTTTAAGTTGCATAATCGTGACATTGACCTCTCCATGGCTAGAAGGCGGAATATCCACGCCGTCATCATCGATCGGGTACGGAACATCATCTCTAAAGGCGGTATTGGTATCGTCATCGTCTTGTAGTAGAGCAGAGAAGTGATTCCTCCACAACTGCAGCACAACCTGCGGATCTGTAACTAAGTTTCCATTCTCATCCTTGCAGGAGGATGCTGCCGGGTTTAAACCCCTTCCGGTTAAGACGCTTAACCATTTCGAATAACTTTTCGAGGCGCCATTCCTACATCTGTACATCTCGACTTCCTAGCGCCCACCGCTTTCCTGATCCCTCTTCTTGCGTCTGAAAAGGCGTTTTTCATCCCTTCTCTCTCTCTGTAGTTCTCGACAATGACTCGCGTAGCGGCAGAATGTATGGCGGCGTTTTTCGTTCCAGCTGCCTCACTACATTCCTCATCGTACCAAAATATTTCGTTGTGGTGGCGTTCGAAAACAGAACAGTTTTCGTAGTAGTACGCAAGGAGTGGATGATGTTGGCCCCACAGTCCACCAATGTCTCTGAGATTAGATAGGGAAGCGACGGAGCTTATCTGAGAGTTGAGCGGAGAACGCCTCAGCTGTGCTTTGTGATCGCAGCTCTTAACGTCCAGTTTTCGTAGTGTACTAGAGCGCGCTGATCTCGAGGCGCTAATGCGCACTCCGGAACTTGGCTGCGACCGTTTTTTTTTACTATTCAATATTTTTGTTTTTGAATTTTCTTGTACATTCAATGTTTAAAATATTTGCGAAAAATGCTGAAGTAAAGACAAATTAGAAAAATAAGTATTAAAATTAGATTAATTTACGATCTTTTAAAGCTAGATTTAAGCAAAAAAATTGTTTATAATAAAGTGACTTAACAGATCAACAATTTCAAAAAAAAAAAATTAAAAAAAAAATTGAGTTAGGTACCGTGAAAAAAAATATATTTGCGAAGAGACATCGAAAAACTACTGCAAGGCAACATAATGTCATACAAAAATGACCTGCATCAGAATACCAGTTAGAGTATCTTTTTATAACATCAATTGCCCAAAAAACAAGCCCCAAAGGCCATAATTCCCCGCCACCAAACTTGACTGGTTAACTTATGAATAAGAACATTGTTTTCCAATTTGAACTCTGAAGACCGCTTTCGTGAGTCAACTTTTAATTATTTCAACTGTCTGGAGATCTAAATAAAATGTGAGAATGCCAAGCCGAATCAAAGGCAAATATTATGTCCGAGTAGAGGGTGTGTGTTTATTATTTTGAATACGGAACCAATTTGATTATTTATTTACATTAATTTAACTGTTTTCTCCTTAATGACCTTTTCTAGTATTTTACTAATTGAGTTTTCAAGGGATTACATGAATACAGGGCTTAAAATATTTTCTTCCCCCAACTTTAAGGTTATTATCTTGTACTAATTTAATATGTAGTGGAAATTGACACATCCTGTGACATGCATTAAAGTAGGTAATAATACTTTTTAGGCATTCGTAGAAATATTATCTATTCTTAAGATATTTTTGTTTTTGAGGTCTTTATTATACAGCATCTTCATTGTTTAATACTGGATCTTGATTATTCAGTATTCCCATTAAATTGGAAACAGTATCAAATTGTGTCTATATCACTCCAAATTTTTAGAAATAGAATTGTTCGTAAGAAATTCTTAAGTGATATTTCAGTTTTTTGAGTATTTGTTGTGTATTAGATTTTCATTTAGTGGGAGACTTGGAATAAATTTCGTCTTCAAGATAATTTTAGACAAATTCAGAAATTCCGGAGAAGATTTATCAAGGCTTTTAAACAAATTATTAAACTTTGAATTTCAAAAGTTCAGTGGCTGTTAGGTCTTTAAACCATTCAAAACCACAGAACCAGATGGTATTATCCCGGGTGACATTCAACACGAGGAAGAGATAATTCTTCCTTGGGCTGCATAACGCTATTCGCAGGAGTCCTTTATATCCCGTGGAGCTGGCGAATATATATGTGTGATATTCATCCCCAAGGCTGGAAACCGTCCCACACTAAATCAAATAACTACAGGCTAATCAGTCTGTGTTCCTTTCTTCAGAAGATACTGGAGAGAGCCTTCACGGTCATATTAGACCCTCCGATTGATCCAGCGCTTCTATCCCCTTCCCAGCATGTCATACACTAGGAGTAAAGTCATGCACGTTTAAGAATACACGCTCTGCCATTTTCTGGACAGTAAAGGGGTGCATTTAATATCGTCAACAAGAACGCTATAAATGCTACATTACCATTGCTGCGTCAGGAATATATCCGCAGACGTTGTCGAGTAACTTGAAGTAAGGCGCTATCGATTTTACTGGTATAGGGATTTTGGTTATCTAGTGAACCCTGCAAGACCGATTTTATTGCCACTAGGAGGTGTAAGATTCCGACCTTCATCCTTCATAGCAATATGCGGAACCAGACTTCACGTTGAGTCCCGATAAATTAAATATTGTGTCACCCTACTAATATGGCATACACATAGCAATTTTTATTGTGCAATATCATTCAATGCACAATAATATTGTGTGGGCAACTTAGGTCATCACCAAACATAAAAATTTTTGCCCTAAGTCCAAGATTGTTAATATCAATGTATAAAGATTAAAAAATAGTGGCCCGAAAACAGTACCTTGAGGCCACTCCAGATTTTATTTGCACATATTGCAGCCTATTCGTCAAATAGCTTCTAAATAATGCCAAATCTGTATTTCTTATGCCGTAGTACCTCAGATTTTCAGTCAAATATTATGAAGAATCCATAAGATAAATTTTTCGGTAATCATAAAAAATACCACCAGCATTTGAAAAACCC
>QOCX01000208.1:330939-342469 GCA_005959815.1 Sarcophaga bullata
ATTAGATTAATTTACGATCTTAAAGCTAGATTTAAGCAAAAAAATTGTTTATAATAAAAGTGGACTTAACAGATCAACAATTTCAAAAAAAAAAAATTAAAAAAAAATTGAGTTAGGTACCGTGAAAAAATATAATTTGCGAGGAAGACATCGAAAAACTACTGCAAGGCAACATAATGTCATACAAAATTGACCTGCATCAGATACCAGTTAGAGTATCTTTTATAACATCAATTGCCCAAAAAAACAACCCCAAACCATAATTCCCCGCCACCAAACTTGACTGTTAACTTATGAATAAGAACATTGTTTTCCAATTTGAACTCTGAAGACCGTTTCGTGAGTCAACTTTTAATTATTTCAACTGTCTGGAGATCTAAATAAAATGTGAATGCCAAGCCGAATCAAAGGCAAATATTATGTCCGAGTAGAGGGTGTGTGTTATTATTTTGAATACGGAACCCAATTTGATTATTTATTTAATTAATTTAACTGTTTCTCCTTAATGACCTTTTCTAGTATTTTACTAATTGAGTTTCAAGGGATTACATGATACAGGGCTTAAATATTTTTTCCCCAACTTAAGGTTATTATCTTGTACTAATTTAAATTATGGAAATTGACCACATTCTGTGACATGCATTAAATAGGTAATAATACTTTTTAGGCATTCGTTAGAAATATTATCTATTCTTAGATATTTTTGTTTTTTGAGGTCTTTATATATTAACAGCATCTTCATTGTTTAATACTGGATCTTGATTATTCAGTATTCTCATTAAATTGGAAACAGTATCAATTGTGTCTATATCACTCAAATTTTTAGAAATAGAATTGTTCGTAAGAAATTCTTAAGTTGATATTTCAGTTTTTTGAGTATTTGTTGTGTATAGATTTTCATTTAGTGGGAGACTTGGAATAAATTTCGTCTTCAAGATAATTTTAGACAAATTCAGAAATTCCGGAGAAGATTTATCAAGGCTTTTAAACAAATTATTAAACTTTGAATTTCAAAAGTTCAGTGGGCTGTTAGGTCCTTTAAACCATTCAAAACCACAGAACCAGATGGTATTATCCCGGGTGACATTCAACACGAGGAAGAGATAATTCTTCCTTGGCTGCATAACGCTATTCTCAGGATCCTTTATATCCCGTGGAGCTGGAGAATATATAGTGTGATATTCATCCCCAAGGCTGGGAAACCGTCCCACACTAAATCAAATAACTACAGGCTAATCAGTCTGTGTTCCTTTCTTCAGAAGATACTGGAGAGAGGCCTTCACGGTCATATTAGGACCTCGATTGATCCAGCGCTTCTATCCCCTTCCCAGCATGCATACACTAGGAGTAAGTCATGCACGTTTAAGAATACACTCTTGCCATTTTTCTGGACAGTAAAGGTGCATTTAATATCGTCAACAAGAACGCTATAAAATGCTACATTACCATTGCTGCGTCAGGAATATATCCGCAGACGTTGTCGGATAACTTGAAGTAGGCGCTATCGATTTTACTGGTATAGGGATTTTGGATTATCTATGAACCCTGCAAGACCGATTTTATTCACTAGGAGGTGTAAGATTCCGACCTTCATCCTTCATAGCATATGCGGAACCAGATTCACGTTGAGTCCCGATAAATTAAATATTGTGTCACCTACTAATATGGCATACACATAGGCAATTTTATTGTGCAATATCATTCAATGCACAATAATATTGTGTGGGCAACTTAGGTCATCACCAAACATAAAAATTTTTGCCCTAAGTCCAAGATTGTTAATATCAATGATATAAAGATTAAAAAAATAGGCCCGAAAACAGTACCTTGAGCCCAGATTTATTTGCACATATTGCAGCCTATTCGTCAAATAGCTTCTAAATAATGCCAAATCTGTATTTCTTATGCCGTAGTACCTCAGATTTTCAGTCAATATTATAAGATCCATAAGATTAAATGTTTTCGTAAATCATAAAAAATACCACCAGCATTTGAAAACCCTCTATCTAGACCAAAGTAATTGACAACATTGATTACAGCCTTATCAGTTCCACATCCTTTCCTGAAACCAAACTTAAAAAATTTAGTCGATAGCAGATAAAATAGTTAACTCCCTCAGGAATTGGTATAATTTTATGTACTTTAAGGGCATATGGGTAAATAGTCAAGTTACTTGTTCGATCAAAACAATTATAAGATGTCGTTTACCTCAAATTAAATTGCCAAAGTTTGACAGATAGTATTCGTAATTTTCTCGATTTATAAGCACTTTCAATACATTAGTACATAATGAACAAAGTATTCATATTATTGATAATCTTCAAGTTATTGAATCAAGCCAAAAAGCTTTAGATAGTCTTATCAAGCGATATAATAATAAATCATTAGTATTCATCGATCATATAAATTCGTTATTTTCGATATCTGCATTGATCAAACCGAATGCAGCACTTTTACGCTCAATTATTGAGTTTCGGCTCTTCGCCATTCTTTCCTCTCTTTAGATTCAGAACAAGATGTGATTAATGTTATTCTCATTCAAATTATACTGTCTAAGATTGATGTAGAATCAAAAAATCCTCTATCCTCTTCGGATCTATGTTTTTCAATTCTAGCTTGACGATGTACATTTTTCGAGAGTCTTACAGCAGAGTTAGTGGTGTACAAACGGACATTATCATCATTTGTTGCAAAAAACCACTTATTTATCATTACCAACACCTCCTCGTTTCGATTTTGTTAAATCTTCTAAGCTGTGTATAAATTGCCTTAGAAGAGGTCATTTGGTTTCTAAGTGACCATAGATATTTCGTTGTCGTACTTGGAGGATTTTGCATTATACATCCTTACACAATGATAATACTTAGTCCACACCCAATGTAAAAGTGTCAATGTGTCTTTATCATTTATCATTAAATTCTTCATTCCAACTCAGTTCTTTTTCGCCTTTATAAAATGAACAACCGAACACTTCATTGCTTCAATCATCTTTTACTCCATCGAATTAATCAGCATTATCTTGACAGTCTAATCTATAGTCGAACCACTTATCATCATTTATCACACGTACTTCTCTAATAAATTTGCTTCCCACTGCTATCGTTTTTGCAGAAGACTCCTTTGGTAATCTGCAACCATTTCGTGCGTTACTAAATTCTTTCTAATATTCGAATTCAATTGACACATTGTGTATTGGCAACTGTTAACTCCCGAGAATTTAAATTTGAGTGCACAACAAATTTTCTGGCCATAAAGTCTATTTCGTCTTATCACCCAGCTGACCAAAATAAAACATCTAAATGGAGCATTTCTAGTGAACTTGTATTAGCAGATCATCAACTCTACATTTCTCAGCAGATTTACATTTTAATTCGTATCAAACTTTTCTTCCAGATAATTTTCGATGGCAAAATTTTTCTTGAATGGGTCATTGGATATTCTCAAAATTTAGGACATTCAACGGTTGTTGTCATATAACGTTTTATTAAAAGCTGTTATCAAAGGCTTTTTGAGTAATTGAAGCATTTAATCAACGTGAAAGAATTTAAGCAAAATAATAATACATTAAGACAACAGTCTATCTCAACATTATCGCCAAGGTCAGTGGATAAGTGAGAGTGGTGAGTATAAAACCATCAAAAGGAATTCTTAGTTTGTCCACCCATAAAATTCCTCTACCTATCGAAGCTGACTGAAAGTGCCTTTCAATGAGGGCAGTATGTTCGATCAGAACAATTATATGATGTTTAAGTTTGAATCTGTGTTTATTTATACATTTGTATTTTCTATGAATGTAGTCTCTCAATTTTGTTAACTTACTTTAAAGCAGGGGGTTACCAAAAATTTTTTTTTGTTTATTATTGAGTACGAGAGAGAAAGTAAGTTGAGAGAATTTATTTATTTAGTGTCAAAGAAAAGTGTTAGCAATATACGCTGTTTTGATTTTCAATTCATCAACATGCCTAAAGTTATACATCTTTGACTTAAAAATTAGGGAATGGTTTGTAGATATTTGGTGGGAGCAACTTTTGGTTCATAAATTTCCTCACCTGCAACAAAACCTTTTAATTTTTCCATAAAAAAATTGCTTTTGTCTACAAAAAACTGATTTTTTTCCATATCATTTAAATGTCTTAAAACGTCATTTAAGAACATATAAGAAATTGGATTCTAATAAAAGCATTTTTTAAATATTTGATATTCAAAATATTTTTCGAGTGTAAACCTGAAAAAAATGTTATGGCATCGGCTAGCATGTGCACTCGCCGTAGCCTGATCGACGAATAAACAAAAGAGCATAAGCAATGTGTGTGAATCTTCTCTGCACAATTGTGATATGAAATGGTAATAACTGAGGACAGATTTAAAAGAAACGAACAATTCTAAAATTAAAAAATAAAAGCAGTCCGTATATTCATAATAAATAAAATGGAATTATAAAATGAATTTTATATCCGAGTTCATTTGAGAAATGTTTTGTGTGTGCGGTTTTTTCATGAGTGAGTTTATTTTTCCGTGCGAAAAAAAATTGATAGTGACAACACTGAAAAATATATTTGCATTAAAATTTTTAAATAATTGAGGTTGGTAAGTTTTTTTTAAACATATGGAAATATGGATGCAGAAGAAGCACTCATGGAAAAAGTACGCAGCCTTACAATCTTACATAACATGAGCCACCCTAATACAGAAATATAAAGCGAAGGAATTAGTATGGAGAGAAGTCGCTCGAGTCATGAAAATAAATGATGAGTAGTAAAAATGATTATTAATTTCTTTTTTCAATTTTATATATATTTGTTTTGTAGTAAATACTGAGTGTAAAAAAGGTAGAAGGTTTTTCGTGATTACTAATGGGAGAATGGAGCAACTCGCTTCTGGAAGCTGAAAACGTTGGAGGTACTTAGGGTCAATGTAGCTAGCTATCGGTGGTAATAAATACTGCACCAATATGATGAAATCTATAATATAATATTGTTCTTTTTTGTTGGAATTATAACCAACGAGGACATAGAGGTAAAATTTATAGAACATGATTTATGTGATTTTTCACCAAATTCAAATCACAGTCTAAGACAGGGATTACCATTTCATAGCACAATTGTGCTGAGTAAATTCACACACATTGCTTATGCTCTCTCATTTAGTCGCGATCAGACCGCGGCGAGTGCACATGTAAGCGGATGCTATGGCAATTTTTTTTCAGGTTTACACTCAAAAAATATTTTAAGTTGTAAATATATTAAAAATACTTTATTGAAATCCAATGGTTCATATGTCCTTAAATGACGTTTTAAGACATTTAAATGATAATGAGAGGGAACAGCTTTTTTTTTTGAAAAATTGAAGGGTTTTTATTAGTAGGTAAAGTAATTTATGAACCAAAGTAATTCCCACCAAATCTTAAAAAAACAATCCCTAATTTTCGAGATAAAGATGTATAACTTTATGTATGTTGATGAAAAGTAAATCAAATTAGCCTAAATTACTAACACTTTTCTTGACAGTAAATGAATAAAATCACTCATTTTATTTTCACTCATTTACTCACCTAATACACCAACCAAAAAATTATTGGTAGCCCCTGGTCTAAGAGGAAAAAGTAATTATACACATGCATATATATATTTCTCTATTTCAATTAGTGATTCCAATTCAAATTATTTAGAAAAAAGGATAGCGATAAATTCGGAGAATTTCTTGATTTGGCCTGTATAGTCTTCCAGAAACATGTGCAGTTTTTCCAAAGGGCAACCCCAGGATTCAACCTCAATCTACTTTGCGAGCGTGGCAGCAAAAATTTGTGAAGCCAATATGCCTTCAGCAATAGTAAAACAAAATCGAGTCTTGTGATATTTAGTTGATAGTTAGCTTTAAATTTAATAATTTAATTGTTGTGGATCAAAATTTTATGTTTTTAATAAAAAAATTCTGTTTCTCTTAATTAATTACATTCTGCTTAATTATTTGTTGATATTTATCTTATAAATAAAACAAATATTTTTTATATTAAAAACGATATTTTATTTTATTTCATTTTTTGGGTTTGTAAACCCTTTTTAATTACAAAGGATTTTTCCAAAAAAAAAAAAATTAATATATTTCGAAATTCTAATGCAATTGCAGATGAGTGGTTAGATAGTGTTGATTGATTGGATGGTAGAGAATTTGTTCTCTCCACTGACCTTGAGCTTCTCGATTCCCAATTGAGTGATCAACAAGGTCAACAGTGAAGTACTTCCTGTTATTTTGTAGCATTAAAAAGTTGTGGAGGACTAAAGTGGCTAAAACAATTTTGTCGGCGTTTTTAGGGAGTATGTAATACCCTCCGTTTGTTAACTGAAATTCCAAAAGCATTTCCAATATACACTCGAGCTTTAGACAATATTGCATTCAATCTATCTTTATCTTCTAGTATGTTATGTTCAGGATATATTCTCATTAAATTGTTCTTAATGGAAACGCGTTATTACCGACAAAATAATAAGGAAACTTCGTAGAAGCTCCTGGTAGGTTTGCATATTGTGGAATTTCTAAAGTGCCTTTAATAATTTTCGTCCAAAAGTGCTTAGAGCAAGAACCCCACCTTTATTTCATCCCTGATTGCATCACGTGTTTCAACAGGATTTTGCGAACAGTCCATATTCCTTCTCTATAAGCCCATGCTGGCACTTAACATATTGCTCCATTTAAATACAGAACTTTTATTCTTAATTTATTTGTACTTACATTATTGTTACAGATAAACGCATCTCAGGAGCAATAAATTTTCTGTTTGAAAATCCCTCCAGTTCGTCCTTTAACAGGTTAAATAGAACGTTAAAATTAACGACACTCATCCGAGTGGACTTGAAAATATGTTCTTCATCTTTTTCTTTTTAACTGTTGTCAATAGATTTTATAAAATCCTTTCTTCGCTAGTTAAATTTAATAGCCGATCCACCCATCTTCGGTTATTTTTCTTTAAATTTATAGGCTTCATTCACTGAAGCTTTAATGTAATATGCTATTTTAGCAATTGCTGTTACAAAATTTACAAAATTTTCTTTACTCATTATTTTTTATATTTAAAATGTGTATGTATATAAGTTAAAAATAAAATATTTATTGCAATGTAATTGATCAAAATCATTACACTTCGAATCCAAATTAATTATGTTGCAATGGTATTTTTATAAAAATATTACTGAGAATGTGTTTGGGGTTAAATTTAGTTAAGTTAGCATAATTAATCATTGTAATAAAAATTGTATTTTTTTAAGTTCAGTTCTTAAAATGACTTAGAGAAGAAAAGATCACCACAGACACACACAGGTCTGCAGTTCTTTTAAAAATAAGAAATTTAAACAATTTCTAGATTTTTTTTTTTTTTTTTTTTTTGAGATAAAAAAACGCGGGTGAAAAACAAAATCAGGAGCAGAACGAAAGGCCCTTAGTAACTTTAAAGAAGACGAACAGGAACATTCAGTAGTAGTTCATCCTTATTAGAAAAAAAGATGGAAAACGTTTACCTTTTAATGTAGGTAATTTAGAAACAATTATTAAAGGAAATCAAATAATAAATTACTAAGTTAAGAAAAATTTTAATTGAATGGAAATTCCATAATCTTATTAATTATTTACTTGCAAAAAAAGAATATCCTTAAGAATAAGACAAAATTTCAAATAAAACCTAGTCTGAATTTTAATAAAAGCAATTTAATAATAAATCTTACAAAACAAATTAAAGAACATTTTTAAGAAGAAATTAATTAAAGGAGAATTAAAGAAGAAATTAATAAAAAAGTAAAAATAGTGTTTTTAGTGTGTTTGTTTAAATTGTTGTTTGAAAATTTGTATAGTAAGAAGAAATTTAAAAATATGTTCAATAAAGTAATTTATTATAAAGAACACATATAACAGTGTAGGAAAATAGGACAGTTAACAAGGAAAATATACAAAAAATGTCAAACCCCAACAATTTTATCAGACCACCTGTACTACCCTCTGCTGCTGTACAAGAAAATTAGGTTACATTTAATATGAGGGAATTAGAGACAGAAATACGCAGAGTAGTGACCGAATCTATTTCAGACCAGCTTGTAAATAATAATAATAATAATTTTCAAGTTGACCGGGATGAAACTATCAATCCTGAACACAGGGCACAGTTGAGTGACATTGACAGGGTATTGGACGTGGTTAGGTGTTTAACAGAGATCGCTGGTCAACGGGCCGAATACAGTGCTTGGAGAAATCTGTAGAGCGTATTCTTAATATCTATAAACATTTATAAGGAACACCAAAATATTTTAGAATTCTAAGCATAATTAGAAACAAAATTGTTGGCAGTGCAGACGTATGTTAGAGTCCTGCAATACACTCTTAAATTGGGAAGTATATTCTGCTACCTAACCCTGCATTATGCTGATAAAAGAGATGTCAGTACCCTTGCATACCCATGTAATTAACAACGTTAGTCCACACTTAATAAAATTAGCGCTATGGATATAGGGCAAGAATCATTACGCTTATTAAATAAAAATTACAGGGTTATAGCCCTTGATATTTTGATTGGAGGGTAAGAAGGAGATTTGCCTAGACTATTGGCTACGAAAGAACCAATAGACTTACCCAAAGCATTGCACTAGTGTATTAAATTAGAAAACCAAGTAACCATTCCACCGCCACCTCGGCCAAATTATTTTCAAAAACCAGATCAACTTTCTCAGGATTTAAGGAATTACTAAAATCAAGGTGCCATATTATCAAAACCACCAAAATAACTACACACCACGAAGACCTTTCTTTTCTAATCCCCAGCCCAAGCCAGAGCCTATGGACGTAGATCAAAGTATAACGACTGGAACCAAAACTACACGAACAGGTCAGCAAACACTGATATTTTCGGAAAACGGCCACAGCCACAACACCCAAAAGCACGTAAGAAAAGCAATGACGGATGATCTTAATAGATACTTGAATCAGGTACCATGTCAGGACGAAACTTCGGAAGAAATATTACATGACTATATAGAAGGACATAGAAATGACAAAACGCACTACGGTCATAACAGTATCGAAGAAATTCATATTTTGAGTATAGGATGGACAGTGGAAAAATCTTAAAATTTGTCTTAGAAGTCAAATAAAAATCCGATTCCAAACAAAGAAGTTTTTATGCAAATTCAATAACAGGAAAAGTAGAAATTCGATTTCATACCAATACCTTTCTATTTGGACGAACAGATGTCCCAATAAAATTGTCGGAAACGATACTCTTAAAGACCTTGATGCCGTTATTCATACTAGACATAACTACATGAAGTTAGGAGGCGGAAAAAAAGTTTTACTTGATGATTTTTTAGCGGACAATATTAATTCGAACTGATCACATGCGCAACTACAAAAGGGCATGCTGAAAATGCTGTTTTAAAATCCCCTAATATTTTTCATCATCGGACGAAAAACTGACGTATACCACGAAAATTGTAGGAGAAATACGGGCGGACAGAAGATCCCATTTATTCTAAAAACATATCCTTATCCAATGAGTTTAAAAAAAGTAATCGAGACTCAGGTAAAAACCTTGGCATGGTATTATTAGGCCATCGAATTCACCTATGTGGATTGTTCCCAAAAACATGTACGCAAGTGAACAGAAAAAGTTTAGAATGGTTATAGATTACCGAAATTTAAACGCTATCGCAGATAAATATCCCTTACAAGAAATTAATGAAGTACCTGCTCAGTTAGGAAGAATCAAAAGTTTTACAGTTTTAGGTTAAAAAATCAGTTTTCATCAAATGCCTTTGAAAACCAAAGGCAGAGAAATCTGCATTTTTTATTTACAATGATAAGTAAGATTACCATTCGGACTAAAGAATGCAACAGCGATATTTGAACGTGTGCGGGATGACTTTTACGTTCTCTTATCGGTGTTAGGTGTTATGTCTATATAGATGACATAATTTTTAGCCGAAATGAGAATCAGCATATCAGGGATATTAGAGACATATTTCATACTTTGCACAAAGCGAACATAGAAGTTCAGCTTGACAAGTATGATTTTTTTTTTAAAAACGAGGTAGAACTTTTATCTTTCCTCATTTCTCGCCAAGGTATAAAACCAAACAGATTAAAAATTCAAGCTATTGTTAATTTTCCATATCCAACTACATTGAAAGATTTACGATCCTTTCTAGGTCTCTCTGGATATTATCGTCGCTTTTTAAATGATTATGCTAAAATAGTAAAACCCTCAACAAGCCTCTTAAGAGGGGAAGATGGATATGTGTGTCCAAAAACTAGTCTGGAAAAAAGTTAATACGATTAGATGAATAATGCTTTCATAAGAATAAAAAATATTTTGGCTTCAAGAGATGTAATATAGACCTATTTAGATTTTAATAAAAGTTTTGATTTTCGAACTATGCGATAGGAGGTGTTCTTAGACAAGATAAGAATAACAACGCTCAAATGAAACGTTGAAAGGCTATATTAGAGGAGTATAATTATGAACTCCACTATAAATCCAGAAAGAGGAACGTGATAGCGGATCCTCTTTCAAGAAACCCACACAATAAGTCTGTCGGTACACAGTGACTATAGCTCTTGTGAAAATGTAATTCCATCAGTAGAATGTTTAAAAACCAGATTTTTATTTTTATAGGTGAACTCAATGAATATCAATTTAGGTTACCTTTTCCCACTTACCATAGACATAGAATAAATACCCCAAGTTTTTCAGAAGACGAATTAGTGAGAATTTTTGAAAAATATCTTAATCCTTGCGGACTATTTACTTCTGAAGAAATAATGAGAAAAGTACAAATAATATACCCACTTCGTTTCGCTAAATATAAAGAAAGATATACACAAACTCAAGTGCAACACTTGGTTGACAACTCTAGACAGAATTAAAAATCTTTAAAGTTCCTTAAAAGAGCAGATAGGAATGCAAAAGAAAATAAAATTCAACTCTTCGAAAAATAAAATTTTCCACAGATGAGTGACAAACGAGATCGATCAACACATTAGGAAAAATTTGGAAATTTATTGCAGGATCACAAGACCATGATGACGCAGAATTTATTTATAAAACTATAGATGAAGACAACAATAGACAACTCATAATAAACTCGGACTTTTCAATTCAAATTAATAATATTACAAGAGTTATAAAAAATTTTTTGGTAACCCCTGGTTTCGGTCAACAGGAGAAGAAAATTGTTGTCTCAAAAACTTTCACATTTGTCCAACTTTAAGTGCCATTTATGTAAAAGTATCGTAAAGTGCCGTGGCGAACGTTCTCTCTCGTTAGCAAAAAGAAACGATCTCGTATAAAATAGAGTTCTCCCACGTTTTTACGTGACATTTAAACAGGAGTGATGGGGCTATAGTCTGCAGAGTTGCATTTCGGCTCAGAAGCCTTCCTTGGTACTTTCATGATTATTTATATAAAACTTTTAAATTGTTACATTTATACAATGACATTTTTAATTTTTGATTAAAATAATAATAAAAAATTATTTTATATAAATATATTGTT
>QOCX01000209.1:9745-61066 GCA_005959815.1 Sarcophaga bullata
TAGTGCGTTTGACAGCAGATACAATTTCTATTTCTTTTACCTTTTGATCCCATCACCAGTTTTTATAAGTTTCAATTACAAAAAAAAAAAAAAAAAAAAAAAAAAAAAAAAAAAAAAAAAAATTAATTGTGACTTAGTTTCCATTCCATTTCTGTTATTATTGGAAGCCATTATGGCTTCAAGTTTTTAAATCATCAATCAAATAAGCAACAAATACCTGTAATACTGTGTGGTATTGGTATTGGTATAACTTTCTACACTTTTTTTCTTAGTAACAATATTAAGTACTTAAACGCTCAAGATATAGGATTTTTTTTAATGGAAAAAATTCTAGAAATACATTGCGGAAAAAAGTACAGCGTAGGTCGTAAAGATATTGATTGAAAATGATGAATTATACTTTAAATTGGAATGGTTGGGAGCGAAAGTTTTCTTACTGACAAATTGTAACACATTAATTCAATTTGGGAAAGAATATTTGGAAGAAAGAAAGCAGAGAAATGAAAATTTTCAAGGAAAATTGGAAAAATTTTATCGGAAAATTTTTGAGTACACTGTCGCTGCTTAAGGACATTTGCGATAAGTAGCTAAATTTAGTTGCACGGCATAAGTCACAACAAAATTTCTGAACAATTTGTAATTTTTTTAATTTTTAACGAAAGTGTCTGTCCTAAATGCGCATCCAGCAGATGTACTAAGTTGTAGACTCATGACATCTGAAGATTCATTAGACATTATTCACCTAAGACAAGTGGAGAAGAAAAAAATTTAACAAATTCGTATTTGATACCGATTTACTACATATTTACGTTATAGGCATCCCTTATTGGTGAATACACAACACAACAGGCGGACGAAATGGCTTAATTGAATACAGTTTGTTAGGCCATTAAGATATGTACAATGCTCTGGAGAATCCATTGTATATTCATACTAAAAAGAGAGTAGCCATGTATATAGGATAATGGAGAAAAGAATTAGGAAAGTGAAGTTCAAGAAATACGGAAGACATAAAAGTGGAAAACATGACCAAAACATACAAGAGCGGCTGACTACTACCTAGGATGATTATCTACAGACTTAAAAGGTCATTCAAACCCTTCAGTCAGGATTACAACTTAGCTTCTCTTGCCACTTGTGTTTTAATTTTATACATGAGCGCGGAGACCTACAGTTTAAGACGATTCCGAATGACAGATTTTTGAGAAACTTTTTTAAGTTGATTCCGAACGACAAATTTTTGAGAAACTTTTTCATGACAATTTTCATTTAATGTCAGAAGCCTACTGAGAGAAAGTCGCCGAAAGAAATAGTTTTTCAGACTTCATTTTGACAAATTTAAAGATGCTGTTCAAGATCAACCATGACTATTCCCTGCTTAGGACTTGTTATGCACCGATGTATTCTTTCCTGGGATGCATTAGTGCCCCATCGACTCTAAGAATGTGTACTAATAGTTTATTATCACAGTCACTGCTGAGCTTAGATAAGGCCTGTCTAAGATTAGTTGTTGGTTTCATTGCAAATGAGATCGCTGTTAAGGATCTGAAAAAAATCCCAGCCGAACTATTCTGGGTAGGTTGCGATGAGGACAAGTTGGAAACTGTTGAATACTTCCTCTGCAACTGTGTCCAAACTTTAGTAGGTTGAGGATCCTGGGCAGAGGTTTCTTCGAAGATATGGGCTCTTTGTCGAGAACTGACATTTGGGCTCTCCATAGATTCATAAATAGGTTAAGTTGGCTGAGAAATGCTAGGACATCAAAGTTGTAGTTACGCTCTCTTCTTTGTGTGTGATCAATCTTTTTTCCTCTGTCTGTTATATCATCTCAATTCAGCTAATCGGTTCAGCTTCTCCAGACAGTCCTATACCATTTCCGATTTAACCTTATAATAGCGGCATGCTCGAATGGCAACCTGACTATATCGTTGCGATTACAATAGTTTGATTGATTGATTAAAATATGATAAAAATATTTTCGATTTCTCTTGAGATTTAATTTATTATGAAAAGAAGCAGGTGTCTGTTGTAAAATATAATTTTATTTCACTACATGCATGTATAAGAAGAAGAGCAGTCAAAATATTTGCCATCTCTAGTTATATTTTATTGATGACATTTTTTTTGTTTTTTGTTTGTGTTTGTAAACCAAAGACAGAAAATGAAGAGTAAGGAAGAAAAGAAATAGTTAAACTGGAGCAAATTATTCATTTCGGTGTGATGATGTCAAATGATTTGACTTAAATCCTTTGGATTGTAAGAGTATTTGTTTCATTTTAATATGAAATGTTTTCAAGCTTTTTTATTCCATTAAATAAGACTGAAACTGCCATACACTTGTGCTGACATTTTGCGGCAACTATTGTTGACACAGACTACATGGATGGATATTGTAAAAAGAGAGGGGAAAAGTACAAAGGATTAAAAAAATAGAACAACTACAGAATGTCATTTCGGTCGAACAGCAAACTTATAATGCCCTATGCTAGAACGCATTGGATGTAAGTATAGGAATTGGAGTAGGCATTGGAGTGCGCATAAAAAAATTTGGATTCGCTCTTTGCTCTATAACAACTAAACTGAGTGGTAATATTACAAGCCAAAGAAAATATTGTTTAAGTTCTAAAATAAGTCTTTAAAACGTTCTTAAGTTAGGTTATGATTAGGTTAGGTGGCGGACTTCTTCGAAGGAAGAGGCCCTACCTAAGGACCTTGCTATTGCAACAATTTTTATGGTAAAGGGCCCAACAAAAAATGTCTCCCTTATGACAAGAGCAGGTTGAAAGAGGTCTCCCCCTCCTTCTCCTCCTCAAACACACAGCTCCTGCAGAAGTTCTTAGTCAGAGTGACGAGTCTTTTGGAACGCCTACCAAAAGGACAGTGGGCTGTAAGAACCACCATTGTGCGAAGGATGGCCATGAGATTCAAAAACAGAAGTAAGTTAGTTCTCTTCTTGTTCAGGCGTATTTAGCAGAGTCTGGCAATATTGCACATTACCTTCAGGTCGAACCTCCACGTAAAACGAGTTGACAAAATCCAAATTAACCGAGGCAATAGGCACAGTAATAATTGAAATTGTTTAACTGATAAGCTTGGTACAGCAGGAAGACTCCTTTGCAATATCAGTTCATATCAGAGAATATATTATCATAGAGTAAATATATTGCTTCTTTGCCGAACACAAATGACTTAAATAGGATAAAAAGTGGAATAGTTCACTAATCAAATGACTTCTGGAGAAGTAATAGATAGCTTGAGTAGGAAGAAAATACAGCCAGTGGCCGCCTCGGGTTAGATGTATATGTATTCCGGATAGTTGAATGCAAGACGGCTCCCATCATTAGTGAGGAAGCTCTTTTACTGCTCGTTAGTTGCCCTGTATCCCGACATGGTTTGATATCCAAAATTTTGGAGTGAGCAGTTGAAGTGATAGCTTTGATACGAAAACTCACTTGAGGCACGCATAGCTGGCCGTTTTTAGTGAAGTTTGTAAGAACTTGAATGCCGGCCTGCTTGTCAGATAGAATTCTTCAATTGCTTCTATCCAGTGGACGGTTAAGGAGGTGGAAGCTACTCGATCGGCCAGTAATGATGCCTTCTCATGAATCAAGCGTGTGTTAAAGATCACGTCCTTTTTAAACAATATTTTCCACAATTTTTTTCTACACTGTGGAGCAAGAATACACGTGTACAGGAGCTCTGGTTTTATGTCGCTAGATTGTGGATTATTATGTTGTTTTAAGAAGTAAACATCATCAAGTATTTCCAATATAGTAGAGATGTGTATGGTGAAGAAGAGATCATCAGTGTAGTTATGAAAACTGAAAATTGCAATCGACCGTCTGACCATCTGACGTTAAAAAAATTGATTTTTTTAAGGGTAAACAAATTTATTTTTCATAAAATATTGCCATAAAAATCGTCAGTACAACTAATTTTACTTTTAGCATACACGCTATGCTATGTATACTTTGTTTCATGGAATGCATCTTTGAAATTTTGTCGTGGCCCACCAGTAGTACATTCATCATACTGGATGGCGGCGTGTAACATTTTTACACTTCGACAAGGTGTCTGTAGAGAATTTAGAGCATTTTATCGATACATAGATGCATACACACCATCGCTATTGGATACTTGCAACAAATTGAAATTTTCTTGCCAAAAGAAAAGAAACACGAAACACAAAACAAAGTTATTTTTCCATGTATAACCCTAAAAAAGTATCACAAAAAAGATATGGAATCACGTTAAACTGCACAACACCGTGATGCAGTAACGAATGAAACTTGGCAATGGATGCGATGCTATTGTATGGCTTCCATTCTTTTAAACAACATCCAACACTACCTACCAACTAACCAAACTACCAACACCAGCAAATTACAAAGATACACATGTACATATAGAGGTATACAAACACAGATACTGATACTGATGCAATAGTAAATGGTTACGAGTAAATGGTTGCTCTAGTAACATGGTATAATGAATACATTTTCCATGACCTTTAAAATGAAATTGTTTTTTTTTTTGTTTCATTTTCTTTTTCTTTTTTATTTTCTAGTTTCAAGTTTTTGGGAAAGTTACAATGTAAGGGGAAAATAAAAAGTTGTTTTTTGATGTTTTTATTGTTGGTTGGATATTTTCCGGAAAAGAGAAATAGTTTCTGTGTCGGTTATCATTCCTTTTTTATTTTTCTTTTCTTTTATTAGATTTATTTATTTGTGAATGAAAGAAAGAAAAAAAAAATAGAATGGAGGATGCAATCTGTAGGGAAAAGGAAAGCCAGAATTGTTGAGCAAACAGGCAAATTGAAAAGAGAATAAAATTCAAAAAAATGGTTTTCATTTTGGTTTGGTGCGATAGTGTACAGAAGAGGAAAGAAAGATGTCATGTAAATGTCAACTGAGCAACAGATTTAAGCAAAAAAAAAATTAATGATTTACCCTACAATAGAAATAAAATAATCGAATGAATATCTGCGGAAATTACAAGTCGCTGTAGTCTAGTAGCTAGTGTGTGGGCTTATTAGACATGAGGTCATGGTTCAAAGCACAGGTAAGACGTCTCAATCAAAATGAAATAAGAAAAAATATTTCTTCAGTCAATGGCCAAAGATTTCTAGCAAAAACTCTGTAAGGCCACGGTTGAGACTGGCTCAAATCAGACATCAAAACAAAAATATGAAAAAATATTTCTTAGGCGACTTCCTCCTCTCAGCAGATTTAAAAAAAAAAATCCTGAGATTTATTTAAATTGCCAAGAAGTTTTTCAAAAAATCTGTCTTTCGGAATCGTCTTTCCTTTTTATTTTGTTTTAAACTAAAATTAACACACACAACATAATTGGTGTGAGAAGCAAGGTCGTAATTCTGACTGAAGGGTTGTTATTATGAAATTATATTGTTACACTTATGCAGAGGTTTTCTCAAAGGACTCAGGAGACGACCCCTATCCCTGCAGTGCATACTGTTGGAATCAGAATCGACAGTTTATAGAACAAAGGAAATTGGTATCACGCGGCATATTTTAAGTGTGTCCACTTTCGTCACATTTTTTTAGTAGTAATTTTCACTTTTTTTTTTTCTATTGTGACATATGATTGTCAGACAAACAATTGCAATCACCCAAAGTCTCTAGGCGGAAATCGAAATCACGCCCTAGGTACTTGAAGTTTATCGTATTACCAACTAGGTCATCGTTCGGTTCAGCATATGAAAATGTTGAATGGAAAATATTTTACAAAAATATTAGAATATCCTTACCGATATGCTGATAATGGTGAAAACAAACGAACTAAACGTTTAACCCCTATAAAGTTTGCCAAAAGACGACGTTGTCTAGTGGGTTATTGAATGGGACCCTGTGGATTAAAAACACCAGCTAAGAGATCTCGAACAAAACGAAATCTGAAAAGAATATTACATTCGATGATTTGATAAAAATTGCCATGAAAAGTTTTTGAAATCTGTTGTACGAAATCCACATTAAATTGTAGGTTTCACAAAAAAAAAAAGGGTGGTGCAAAAAGCTAGATTGATTATAATCCTGCCAAAAGTGTTGTAATGACCAATATAACCGTGATAAAAAAAACTTGTTTTAATACGAGAATATAAACACATTGTGTGAGGGTACATTTCGCGGCGGATATATACCGCGCGCATGGGTTAGAATGGCACCAAAAGACTAGACTAGAAACATTTTACTGTCTTTCAGTATATGCATAGCAATACATTTGCTAGTTATGGTTTAAAGCAGCGCTATACGTCGTCTGCTGTGATTCTGTTTATCACTGCAAAGGTATTTTAACAAGTTTCATTCCAATTGATTATGTACAAAGAAGAGCTAAAAATAATTTTACCAGCCTGTCTATTACTTCTTTCTTTAAAAGCGATGCAAAGAAACCATGCCGTTATCTTAATACGTGCTAGTATGTGCCCCACACTTAAGTATCAATCGTCAGAAATCGTACTGGTGCGCGTAGCGCACACGATATGTTAAAAGAAGAAAACCATGTTTGCACTTCGGATATACAGCACAGACTACTGCATACCCGGCCACAATACTACCGCTTGAATGAAGCAATTGAAAAGGTGTTCCACGATCATCTTGCACCATCTGACTATCATTTGTTTGTAAAATGATCCTGTGACAAAATAAATTGAAATCATGTTCAGAAGTTTGTTACTTTAATGCTGACTATTGTTTCGCAATTTGCTAAGAAATTTATCAATATTTAGCAAACTATCCTGCAAATTTTTAGATGGGCTACAGCGATAAGTCTACATGAAATCGCACTTGCTTGACCTATAAATTTTCCACTCATCTTTGTGATAAATGATGAAAAAATGTTTTTTATTATTTGACCCCACACTCTGTGTCTTTCTGAACGTGGAAATCTGGCGGAAATTATCTAGACTAGCTGGCAGTACAAATTTAATAGATTTATAATGAGATAATCCCATCTCTGTATGTTTTTGAATGAAATTTTCTATCCTTTGCCTTCTACCGAAATTAGAGTTCAGCAAAGTTGGAATAGCTAGACAACAAAAAAAAAACCGCATAATGGGCATAATAGAGTCTAAAACCCAGAATTATTTCCAAGTACTTCGCCTTGAATGCAAGTTCCTGAGTAATTGTGTTGAAAATCGCAACAAGCCCAGAAGTCTCCAGCTAATAGACGGCATTATTTCATGGTTGTATTGGAACTATCAAGTATTCCACCGTACCAAGTATTCGAGTTTTTCGATTAAATTTGTGTCATTTTCTTTTAAATTAAATTCAACTTCTTGAAATGATTATGGCAATCCTAGCCACTGATGTTGATATTGTGCAAATGTGTGGGTTGTTCACTTTTTCTCTTCTGCAATGCTATTTATACAGTATATCCTTAGGGGAAGAAATTAAAAAAAGAGTATGAAAAAGATAGAGAAAAAGAGAGAGAGTGATTGTATAATATCAACAATTACAGGCTGCACATATTGCAACATATTGTTGCAACAATCTAAACACATACAAACATTTCTGACATGCTGCGTGCATTTGATAATCTTTGCAAACTGCTAGGGTTAGTACTTATTTGTTCAGGTCCTATTTCCCTTTCATTTTGTTTTGCTTCGACGTTTGTTTGTCGATTTTAACTTTTGTTTTCGCAAAACAAGCAAAAGGGAAACTTTTTTCTGCCGCTGACTTGCAAAATGTCAGTTTGTTTAAGAGAGAGAGTGAGAGAGAGAGAGAGAGAGAGAGAGAAATACAAATTTCACTACACAGGAATTAATTAAAATACTTATGGAAAATCCAATTCAGACACATGCACACACACACACTAAATGCGTCCAACCTAGACAACTTGTACTTGGTGGTAGCGTGTGGTTGACATTTTAATTTTTTTTTGTTGTTGTTGTTTTTTTGCTGGAATATGACATGACAGCTTTAACGAAAAGTAAAAGGATATTGCAAGTCATTTTATTAGTGGCTTTTCATTTCAATATTTTCATTTCTTAGGTTCGTCGCATGGTTGACAAGTTCCTTGGTGACAAGTTTTTGAAATGGTATTGCATAAAGAGGTGTTAGCCATATTGAAAACAATACTGGCACTGTCTTAAATGGATTATTTGGAGGTGATTGAAGACTTTGAATTTCAAAAATTCGAAAAAATTTTAAAATTAATTTTAGTAGAGGCCTTTGTTCACTACACCATGCTGTTCTATATTGTAAGAAAAAGCATGATGTTGTATTAATCTCAGGCGAACCACACTCGACACCTTCTTATTAATACACCCTGTCTGTATATGAATTTTTGTTGTTTTTGTTTATCTGTGAGTTAAAGCAATAAAACAATATTTTATTAAATAAAAAGAAAAATTATTTTTTTATTTTGCATATCTAGCTGTGCATATGCATTTTATTTACGTGACCTTGTAAATGAATGTTGACAGGTTGGTTATGAAATGGCAATTAATTTTCATTTCCGTTTAAGTTAATCCACGCCATCGTTTATTCGCACATTTTTACTTATAATACATACGCATACACACCTACCTACAATATATGTATGTATACGCGAATATCTGTCTATTTGTATGGCGGTTTAATTAAGCCTGCATAAGTTTATTCGTCTTAAAATTTTCAAAGTATCTTATAATCATGCTGCAAGGTTTTTACGGCATGTTTTCATACAGGGACTTTCAAATTCAAAATTCTTTTTAAAATGCAAGATAAAAATATTATAATTAAAAAGCCTTTTAAGTTATATTTTCTGAGAACAGGAATGAAATGCAAAAGTTTCTCTGAATATCAGTATTTATTTGTGTTGCTGCTCTCCCGTTTCTAGAACTTTTTCTCTGTTGAATAATAAATAGGAAGCTGATTCAACTAATGATTAGTATTTAAGAGTAAATCAGGTGATTATCTCTAAAGTTTTCACTATTTCTCTCGTAATCTTACTTTTCGGTAATCGTAGTCAAAACATAGCAAAATGTATAGTGTTATGCGAACAGAAGTAAACTAAACGAAAATAAGCAAACAATACAAGCAGACAACAACAAAATATACACATCATACGGTATACAGAAATTAAATAAATACTTAAGAAATTTCGAGAAATCATAAAGGGATTAAAAAGCTAAAGACATAAATATAAGGAAGGATAAATAGAGCGAAGTAGTATGCTGTCATAAGGCTGTAGTGTTAAGCGCAGTAGTATTGAATATCGAAGTGTAATCGTTATTAATAGGAACGTACATAAAATTGATAGTGTAGTGTTACCAATTGAAGTGTGCTGGATTTATTTAAACAAAGTTAAGAATAACAATCTAAAAGAAATAATTTTTCTATTTGTATTGAAATAATTCAGTCCTTGGGAAATAACACATAAATTCTTACTGCGGCGTGTATTATTTTGTAAAGGAAAGTACATAACTTTGGGGCTGTGAAAATAAAGAAATTATTCTCATGATTTTTGGAATTTAAAAGGAAAATATTGAAAAATTCCTTATCTTTCTTTTTTTTAATCTTTTTCTTGGAATTTAATTTCCAAAGAAAATTAATGGCTTAACTTAGGGAGGGAAATGCTAACGCCTTTACGAAATAGCCTTTTTTGTTGCTGTTAGGCGTGTGTATTTAATATTCAATGCAAGCGAATATTTCAATAAAGTAGATATAAAAAGGCTGTATCAGCAAAAAATATACGTACCAGTACTTAATCAGGATGGTACGTTTTTAAAACTCTCAATTTATAAATAAAGTACTGTTTAGGAAATTAAATAATTAATATTCTTAGAAACATCTGACATTATCCGATAAATGCGACAAACTTTGGACGAAGAATTATTGGGCACCAAGAATTTATTGATGAGATATGACAACGGATAGGGAATGACAACTAAGAGTTAAAGTTATATGACATCATAGATGCAATTATTACAGTGAGACCTCACAGACCTCCCGAGTAGGTTGACAATCGTAACTAGCTTGTGCGTAGAAACATATATTAGAGATATAATGAGCCAATTTCATTAGCGGCATGCTATATAACCCTTCAGTCAGGATTAAGACCTAGTTTTACACACCACTTGTGTGTGTTAATTTTTTCTTAGACATGAGTAGCGGAATCGACTCCAAACGACAGATCTTTGACAAACTCTTTCATGGCAATTTTATTTATTTCCAGAGTTTTTGCTGAGAGGAAGTCGCCGTAGAGGTATTTTTTCTTATTTCGTTTTGTTTGAGATGTGTAGTCTGGTTTTGAACTGTGACTTTTGAGGTTATATTTCAATTCTTTGCTGAATATTTGTTTTATTTCCTGTTCCGTGTTTTAGTTTAACGTTGTCATTTAAAAATTATGAATTTATTTTCTTTTTAATTAAGACACGCAATGAAAAAAAAGAAAAGGAAATAACAATCAATTATAAAACAAAAGACTTCATAAAATTTCTTTCGTTGAACGATTTTCGCATTTTAAACTATTGTAGCACGTACGAAATGGTCACACCGAAAATGATAATTATACCATGGCCAAGAAGCCGTCCTTGGGTTTTTTGAATTATATTTTTAATTGTTTTTCATTTGCCATTAAGACAATATTATTAATCTTACGTAGTATGGGCATGGTTAGTTCTACCATAGGTTTACACAACATCGGTGTTTCTTATTGCTAGGTGGTACCACTTGGGGATATATAGACTACGTGTAGTATTTTACATATAAAATTGCCAGAGTCTCAGATGGAAATTGAAATCAAAATTCTAGCCTTCATAGACTATCTTACTTTCCATGAATTTATCACGACATCCGTATGTTGAAATTATTGAGATTAACAGGAGAAGGCGAATGCTACAAAATTAATCAATTGGAACATCGTCGCAATGGGTCTTTTGTTTCCCTACTAACTTGTTGCTTTAAATTAAGTATGCAAACGTTAAAAAATGGAGCTTGTTGTCGATAATCGTATCTTTTAATGGTCTTTCTCAGAGGTCCATGAATAGCACTTTGCACTAAGGAAAAAACTCGTTCTTTATCCTTTATTTTTTTATTTGAAACGCTCCTCTTGTGAAGCTTTACCTTCAATTTACTATATAAACTGATTCCTATCACTAACTAACTACACCTTCTATTCTCGTCCAAGAGTCTGTTTTCCTAGTTCCATTATGTGCAAGAAAAAGGATAAGGGTATTCAATTCATTTTTGTCTTGAGAAGTAGTAAAGAGCTTTCGAAGGACAAGAAAACCAAACAAATACATTCGCGCTCAAGTGCTTAGAACTAAAATAGTAGTGAGCATGCTTCCTTAATGGTTAAAAGTTCTGTCTTAAAGACATTATTAGGAGGACCGCTGATTATTGTTCCATTGGGAAAATATCAGATTACAATCAGGGAGAAATGTTCGATCGAAAAAAAAATATTAAACGCCTCGCTGTCAACGCAAATACAGATGCGCGCGCTCAAGCAATCTGCCTAGAGATAGAAATACGAAGACTTTTTCTGTTTGGAAGATAATGTGATGATGAAGATAGTTTCAGCTAAGAAAATACCGTGTCCAAAGACACAATTCCGAGCCTAAAGAGATTCTCACCGCGAACTTGTAATCATAGTGCAATACGTAGGTACAGCAAGAGACTGCAGGAACTAGTTCGCCTGAAAGGGTTCAAAGATTTCTACATTGTAACATCGTATATCGTATTTAAAAATAATAATAAACTACCGTTGTTTTTAATCAAACTATTAATGTCTATGAAATGTATGTACATTGGTACGCATGCACATGTTTTATGTATAGCCATGCACATGCTGTTGTTGCTGTTGTAGGTCACCTTGGCGTAATAATTTAATTTGACCCAAAAAAATTTAGAACCAGAACAAAAAGAAAAACAAAAACAAAAAAAATGAAAATGAAAATGAAAAATGGTGATACAAATAAATTAGTGTGTTATTGTTGTGTTGGTGCCTGCTCCTTTCTATTCAAGCCATCTTTCGACAACAACGGCGTAGAAATTTTGGTTTTGGTGGTGACATTATTATGGCCAACAAGAAACACGAAGGAAGCTGGAAATGACGCACGTGACTCTGTTCCAAATTTGGGTCACACAAATTCTTGTAATATTTAAAAAAAATACAATTTTTTTTCAATTACCAACGAAAACAACGAAGAAAAGAAAATAAAGTTCTTAGCAAAGCGTTTTAACTTAACATAGAGTCCTTGAAAAATATTAACGTTTCTTAAGAGAAAAAAACGTACTTCTTTTGGTATAAAGTTCATAAAAATATTCTTTTTTTTTTGGTTAATTTACTTTACAAAAAAAGCGGTGGAGTGTAAAATAATTAAGAAAACAGAGTTTCCAGGAGTTTAATTTTTTTTTAAACTGTGAGAATGTCATGTGTTAACCAAAGAAGAAGAAAAGAAAAACTTTGTTTACTTGTTGAGGTTTGATGATTTTTTGGTTGACTTGAATTTGCTACAAATACACTGTGTCCTATAAATGAATATTCTGTTTCAAATTTCTTCTTTTCATTTTTGGTATATTTCTAACAACTTAATTAGAAGAAAAATATTTTTCTAATACGTATCTAGGAATATTGATATTTTATATACTTTCTCTTCCAGCCTTTATCTTTATTTTAGGCATCTCTACTATTTTTTTTTATTACTTCTTAGCTTTGTTTTAAATTCATTAATGAATTATTTTCAACTAAAAATACTATGTGTTTATTGTTACAGGTTCTTGGATGATAGAGTTGCCATCAGTCGCTGAGAAAATCTGGTGGCGTTGTGATAAGAAAGTATGCTAATGCAGTACACTTTTTCTTTTCATCTTGCAGATGATATCTTCTGTGGGTATCTGTGGTCCAAGAAATTTATTTATGGATAATTAGGAGGGAGAGTGAAACCTCTAGAATTTTGAAAATGGTACACATTTCTACTTCTATTTTTACTTTTACTTTTACTTTTACTTTTACTTTTACTTCCACTTTTAATTTTAATTTTAATTTTATTTTTAATTTTATTTTTAATTTTATTTTTACTTCTACTTTTACTTTTACTTTTACTTCTACTTCTACTTCTACTTCTACTTCTACTTCTACTTCTACTTTCTACTTCTACTTCTACTTCACTTCTACTCTACTTCTACTTTCCTACTTCTACTTCTACTTCTACTTCTACTTCTACTTCTACTTCTACTTCTACTTTATACTTTACTTTTACTTTATTTACTTTTACTTTACTTTTACTTTAACTTTTACTTTTACTTTTACTTTTACTTTTACTTTTACTTTACTTTTACTTTTACTTTTACTTTTACTTTTACTTTTACTTTTACTTTTACTTTTACTTTTACTTTTACTTTTACTTTTACTTTTTACTTTTACTTTTACTTTTACTTTTACTTTTACTTTTACTTTTACTTTTACTTTTACTTTACTTTTACTTTTACTTTTACTTTTACTTTTACTTTTACTTTTACTTTTACTTCTACTTCTACTTCTACTTCTACTTCTACTTCTACTTCTACTTCTACTCTACTTCTACTTCTACTTCTCTTCTACTTCTACTTCTACTTCACTTCTACTTCTACTTCTACTTCTACTTCTACTTTACTTCTACTTCTATTCTACTTCTACTTCTACTTCTACTTCTACTTCTACTTCTACTTCTACTTCTACTTCTACTTCTACTTCTACTTCTACTTCTACTTCTACTTCTACTTCTACTTTACTTCTACTTCTACTTCTACTTCTACTTCCTACTTCTACTTTACTTTTACTTTTACTTTTACTTTACTTTACTTTTACTTCTACTTCTACTTCTACTTCTACTTCTACTTCTTACTTCTACTTCTACTTCTACTTCTACTTCTACTTCTACTTCTACTTCTACTTCTACTTCTACTTCTACTTCTACTTCTACTTCTACTTCTACTTCTACTTCGAACCTAAATTGCCTTGATCTATAGTCAAGCAGTTTTATAATTACACTATGCCATGCCTTAAATAAGAGAGGCTTATTTACAGTATCCGTATTACGGAATTAGGTCTCATACAAGCCATGGCAATTAGCAAGATAGTAAAGAATATTTATAGAATTCGTTAATTTCTTTGGTATACCCTTACATCTTAGAGCCATTGATGCAGCTTTGTGTGATATGGTGTTAAAACCAATATCAAAATTCAGGATATTCAAGGCAATTATAGCGTGTGGGGGATTTGAAAATAGCTCAGAAGAAGTTGGATAAGATACAGAGATTGGTATGCATTCGTGTAAACGAGCGTGGTTCTATGTAGACTGTGATTAGGATAACAGAAAAGCGGCTTAAAACAAGATTCTTGACAGGTCATATTACACAAGCAGCAAACTCTAAGTTTAGAGGAATGCTTTGTAACGAGACAAATTAATAAATATAGAAAATGAAGTGAATACAGAGAGCGACCATTCTGTCCAATAGTGTGTAAAAGAGGACGGGACGTCATAATACTTTCTGACAATCAGGGTAATGCCTTGGCACTTTGCTGCTATAAGGCTAGAAAGGGACGAGAAAGATGGAATGAAGATGGATGCAGTGGAAATAAGGTCACGTTTTCTTAAATTCCAAGTTATGAGTAGACTGATGAAGTCATCGTAATCTAGTAGGTAGTTGGCTTATTAGACGTGAGACCTGGATTCAAATTCCAAGTCAGACATATCCAACTAAACAAAATATGAGAAAATATTTCTTCGGTGACTTCCTCCTCTCAGCAGATTTCTGGCAAAAACTCTAAGAGTAAATTAAAAATTACCATTACGCCACTCATGTATAAAAATTACCGCTCACCACATAATTGGTATGAGAAACTAGGTCGTAATCCTGACCAAAAGGTTATAATTACTAATTATGGTAAGTATGAGTAGATTGATGAGATTGACAAGAGGGGAGCTTCTGCATCGCTTAAGGACCCAGAACCTTTCTAAGGAGAAGATCGAGGATTTTATAGAAATACATATTTCGCCGAAAGAGGAGCTGTATAGCGGTTAAGACTTTTCTCAAGCTAGAGGAGTTTAAAACGATTTCAACCATCATCGGATATTGCTAATCCAAAACAATAATTCTACAGAATAGAGATCCTTTTATGTACAATATATAGGTTCTGTAAGGATATGAAAAGCTTTTTACAAGACCACTTGTTTGCAATCTGTGCGTCATTAATGGATTTGAGAAGGTATCAGATGGATGGTACTAGTCAGAGAGTTAATCTTACTGAAGCATTTGTCCAAGATAAAAGGATTGGGAAAACAATGTAGGGATATTCTGTATAGGTTATAAGAAGGATATAAGAATTTAGTACCCTCTTTACCCTCTACTTTTGTTATATTTTCTCTATATCGTTAACCATCAATGTTTACAGGATATGATTAATTCATTACCAATAAAATGGCTGTTTATGGATATTTGTTCATAAAAGAAGTCTCAGAGTCATGAAATTCATTTCATTTTATGTTTAGTGGGCCTATTTGTAAAGACATAAGTATTAAAAATGATTGAAAAGATAACGAGAGTTGCCCAGTGTTGGAAATACAAATAACCATAATCGCTTGCGTAAAACAAAAATGGGAATTATTTTGTTACTCTTGCTTTTAAAAATAAGAAGAGAAAATTAAACAAAAACATGCAATAAAATAAAATGATTGTGTGGAGCAAATCTTTGCAGATGCGAACAGTAGTTAGAAATTTACATTCGTTTTTTATGATCCTAAGAAATTATGGCCACTTTAGAATGCCATGTTAACGATTTAGCGACCAGCAGAAAATATGGCAGGCAACAGTAATCGAAAATTACAACTCAAACAGATGTTCTGCTAAAATCTTACCTCATATTGTGTATTGCAGCCATTCAAACATACCGATATATGTACATACATATGTATGTAAGTGTGGAGGATTATATTTTTATATGAATACAAACTAATTTTTTATTTACGATTGGTCACTAAATTCCCTTTAAAGTGAAATTAATACTTATTTTTATTGAAAAAATAAAAAAAAAAAAATACGAACTCTCGAATGTTTTAATGTCTGCAGGATGGGTGGACTTTTTGTACATAGAATCCTAAAAAAAAAAAAAAAAAAAAAAAAAAAAAAAAAAAAAAAAAAAAAAAATTGCACATGCCCGTACCGTGAAATTAATGGAAGACGCGTATAGTAAGAGACAACATTGCAGTTGCCATTGATGAGCGATACTAATCGAAATGTGTATCAAAATTGGACATCACGGATGGACCACCAAATGCGTAGTAGTCGCGTGCAAACTATACATTCCTTTCACTTCTGCAAAATATTCCTGTGTTTATTTTCTAAGCCTTAAAACTAACTTAGGGATCAAATAAATATGGTAGTTGGTGAGGGGCAAGTGACCGTAATTGCAGCACTTCAGTTTAACGCTGGCGTATATGTTGTGAAGAAAACTATACTAATGCAACGCGACGGAATAGAATGAAGTAGTTTGTTTGAAACAAAAAATGATTTGGAATATGCAAATGATATCTGCCTGCTAGGCGACGATCACTGTGATGTGTTAGCCGAAATAAATTGCTTGAGAAAACTGCACAGAAAACTGACCGAAATAGTAATAAAAGTATGCCAATGTGAAATGTTAATACGACTATGTCAGAATAGCCTGGCTGGTAGTATCATTAAAAATAAAGGAAGATCAAGCTCACTCAAAAGGAAACACCAAACGCACATAGAGAATACTCTCTGGAAGACAATCCAGTCAATGATTGCATTCCCCAATTCTTTGGTGGCTCACAGGAACATAACAATGACACGGGCCGACAAATTTTCAAAAAGCGAGTGACCCAGAAACTGGACCATAATTTTCTAAAGATGCGCTGAATCTGAATCCGAACTCGGAATTACTAACTGGCCATTACAACACTTAAATCATTACCAGCTTGTTTCTAACACTACTTATGATGTGTGTGTGTTAATTTTTTTACATAAGAGACAATTTTATTTTACCCTTTAGAGTTTTTGCCAGAAATCTGTTTAGAGCAATTCGCCGAAAGAAATATTTTTCCCAGATTTCGTTTTGTGTGAGATGTGTGACCTTACATCTAATAAGCCAACACACTATTTACAAAACTACGGTGACTGTTAGATTTTTGAGATATCCTCACCTAAAATAACGAAAAGCACGGTTCGTATGATACAAGAAGTGGCACAAACGACAACATGTATAGAAACATTCTGATGTTGCCATATGCGAAATATGTTAGTATTAATGGAGCAAAGAACAATGTTACCATTCTGTCAAGAGTCGTCAATAGCAGATTGAGAGTTGTACTAAAGAAAAAGGTGCGACAGAACATTGTAAATTGAATCTTTGTTAATAAATGATCAGGAGTAAATGTGGATGCAAGTGAATTAGAATAAAAGATACATAAAAAATACAATAACAACACTGTATAGCAAGATCATGAAGTTGCTAGATGTGATATATGTTAGTATTAATGGAGCAAAGAACAATATTAGCATTTAGTCGCTAATCATCAAGATCAGACTCAGAGTTGTAATAAAAAAGGTGCGACAAAAAGAATCATAAGTAAATTTTTTAGTGCAGTGTATAAATAATTTATTTAAATACAACAAGAAATAAAAATTAAAATTTAAACAATTTCTTTAATTTTAATTATTAAAAATTTAAATTTAAATTTGAAAAATTTTAAAACCATAACAGTATGTGTTTATTTTTTTTTTAATTTGTTTTAAAAATATTTATAAAACATTTGATAAATGTTATTAATGAAAGAAAATTTATTGAAAAGAAAAATGAAAAACATGTGACCCAATTGTGTAACAAAATAGAAAAACAAACGGAAATATTATATGAAATCCTTTAAAGTTAAAACAATAGATATGAATGAAAACATTATTTTTATTTCTTTTTTTTATTTTTTTTTGTTTAAAACTTTGCATATTATTATACAACCACATTCAAAAAACTTCTATTCAAGATTAGCAGTTTTGCATGAAATCTATATACAGTGAGTTACAGTGTCGCATAAAATTAGATCCTCGATAGGCAAATAATATGTATATTGAATGTAAAATTAATGAAAATAATAATGATAACAAGAAATTAATTTCTCTTTTTACATAACATAATTGGCCATTACAACCCTTCAGTCAGGATTACGGCCTAGCTTCTCACACCACTTATGTTGTGTGTGTTAATTTTATACATGAGTGGTGGGACCTACAGTTTAAAGTCGACTCCGAACGACAGATTTTTAAGAAACTTTTGATAGCAATTTCTCTTTTTAATTTACTTTAAACAGTTTGAAGGAAAACATATTTGATTTGAATTTATTCAGTTTTCAGCTTCACTGTATAGAGGATTTAGTTTGTTGCCTTTCTTTAAGTGGAAAACTTTTCTACAATTTAAATCCTCAAAAGAAGTTGAGAATAAATTCAGTTTCATTTTCATTTTAATAAAAAAAAAAACAATTTTACTTGCTCTGTTTTCTTTGTTTAAAAGCAATTTTTTTTTTGTAAAGGACACATAAATTTTACTTAAATTTATTTATTTTTGAAATGAATCGATTTGTCTATGGCGTAACTCTTTTAAGAATTGAAATCGTATTGAATTAATTGAACAATATTTTGTTGAATTCTTTTAAACTAAAGGGGATGTGACGTTGAGTGTATAAATGGACACTTTCTTGTAGCATTAAGGAATTTAAAAATATGTATGTATGTGTTGTATGTTAATGCCAACATTTGTATTTTCTTCCTGCAATTACATCCTGATATTTAATAATTTTCATTCTTTCATTTCCTGATAGCTCTGGATGGTTTCAGGAATTGGAGAAAATAAGGACTGCAGTATCAAAATGAACCATACAGACTTTGCCTAAGAGATGGTCTATCCTTTCTCATGTTTTGATAATGACTTCTATCTACTATCCTTACCAGATGACGTCGCTAGGAACGATTGATAAGTCAGCAAACTAGATTGACCTCAATATAAACGAATTCAAGACCAAGCATATGATAATCTCAGCGAATAGAATTAGATGTCAAGTACAAAATATTCAATTGGGAACATAAACTTTGAAGCTTCAACGAAGTTCGTATACCTAACCCAAAAACAAAAAAAAAAAAAAAACGACATCAATTAGTAACCGCATGCCTGCTCCAAAATAAAAAAAATTAGTTTCTAAAACATAAAAATTAAAGATCTACATGACTGTACATAGAACATAGTCCCCGATAGCCAATGAGATGAAGACTGCGTTGAAAGTGACGTCAGGATAGTGGGGTATTTCGATCTGGCAACAGAAAACCGAAAATAGAAAAGCATGGATAAGAATTTATTATTCTTTTATATGGAGAGAACATGACGCAGGGGTCTAAATTTCGCCTCCATATAACCACATAGAGAAAGCATGGATGTTAAAGAGATGACTTTTCTTCTTAAACCTGATTTGGTTAGATTAGTTTAGATTGCTGCATTCATGAACGCAAATACTGCGTAAGAAGTGATGTCATCATGAACACTTTATAAAGCTTCGATCATTACAATCCTTCAGGCAGGATTACGACATAGCTTCTGCCGCAACTTATGTCGTGTTTGCTAATTTTATACACATGTGACGGGACCGACAATTTAAAGTTGATTTCCGATTTTTGAGAAACTTTTCAGGGGAAATTTATTTACTCTCAGAGTTATTGCCAGAAATCTGTGCGAGGAAGTCGCCGAAGAAATATTTTTCAATATTTTTGTTTTGATGTCAGACCTGGGGTTTGAAGCACGACCTCACGTCTAATAAGCCAACACACTACCAACTAGACTATGGCGACTACGAATTAGAATCATAGTGAGCTTAAGCTATCAGTTTAACTATGATAAGTAAAGTTTTCAACGGAAACATTTTGAGAAAAACATAAAGGTAACTTATCTTGTAAGCATCCTCTAAAGTTTGGAGTAACTTTTCTAAGTTAGCTTTTTTAGAAGCATTTCTGTATCTTTTCTTAAAAAAAAACTTAAAATTTTCAGATTTTTATTCTTGAAAAAAAAAAAATCCAGTAAATTTAAAACAGAATACGCATGAAAAGATCGTGGGCATTATACCAGCAACATTGTTAATGTTTTAGTACCTATCTCTCATTCAATAAATACCCAAACGAGACGAGCATGCAGAGCTGGGATAGCTTAAATAAGCATGTAAGTGCTGAAGTACCATTGAAAATTGTATCCTGTTTCAAGGGTGTCGTAACATTTCTCCTTTCAACAATAAACAACCGTTATAAAATGTATCAAAACGGATTTATGCTGATGTCTTTAGACAACAAAATGAATAAATAATTTTCATATACACATACACACAATCTAGACATGCAAAGGCATGTCTTTATAATACATTTATGTATGTATGCATAGAATTTGTTTGTTTAAATGTGTCAATAGTGGAAGGTTAAGTGTTCTTTATACGAAGACGGAGAGTAATTTAAAAATTTCTTTGTGTCTTCATAGCGGTCTTTATGTAGTTAAAGGGAAGGGGGCACCTGATGCATGAAACGGAAAACCATTAAATGGTAATGTACTCAGAAATTCTAGGGCATTATTTGTTAGGGATTTTTTTTTCAAATGTTGTATTATTTTTTATTTCTAGCTAAAGTAGTTGGAGTGTTTTTTGTGTAAACTATAGCGCCATTTCGTATTGTTAATTATACTGTGTATCAAATTCAGTACATCCACCTGACCTGATTTAATTTTTTATACAACCAACACACCACGCAGTGGAAAGGAAATAGAAAAACTTATTGTGGTCAATGGAAGAGAGAGAGAGGAGGGGGGGGGGGCAGAAGTGTTTATGAACATTAGATTTTAATCTGTTTATATTGTATGTAACAGGAAATTATTTCTGCCAAAGAGCGTTCCAAATGCAAATAGAGAGCCTAAGAGTGATGTCTTTTCTGTAATGTATTAGCGCCATTCACTGGCCAATCATCTAGGAAACAAGTGTTATGTTAAATTGGGAAACGAATACCTAAACTTCATTAGAAAAGAACCTTTATGGTGCTACAATGGAATCAAGAGAGTTGGGCAGTCCACTGTCGTTAAGGAGAGCACTTTTCTGCATACGGCTGAGAAGCTTTAAAATGGACTTCTAGAAATGAATTCATTACGATCGCATGTAAGGATGTGATATATTAAGACGTTCAGATGAAATAGATAAATATTGCTCTGTCTTAGGAACCACGGAACTTGATAGATTCTTAAGACACTTGAAATATCGAATGTTCCAATTAAACAAATAAAAATTAATTTAATCACTAATGGTTACTTCAGCAGGGTACTAGCTCATATGGGAAAGGCTCTTCGCAACACAAAATGGCTTTGAGGCAAATCAAACTTTAATTGGAAATGTACAATAAGATGGCCGAGATACATATACCACACTAACAAAAATGAACTAATAATCGATGTTAGAGTACATACAGTTAGGATTACTACCTAGATTTTCACACCCACTTATGTTGTGTGTGGCTAATATAGTTCGACCTCGGAACGACAGATTTTTTAGAACTTTTAAGTGGCAATTTTAATTTATCCGGATTTTTGCTAGAAATCTGCTGAAAGGAAGTCGCCGAAGGAATATTTTTTCGTATTTCGTTTAGCGGCCTAACACTATACTTAGTACTCGTCTACGGCGCCGTAGAGTACTCTTATTCAAAATGGGGGTTATTTAGAACCCTATCAACTGTGTCAAATATGTGAAACGTTTTTGGAACTAACGGTTGACACTAATGCATCCCAAAAGAAAACTTTAGGTGCATACTCGGCGGTGAGCAGTGAATTGTTGACACTAAGCAGCATCTTAACGTTTGCCAGGTCAATAGGCAGTAAAATACATTATAAAGATACCCTACGTATTATATTCAAATAAATACTACATTATCTGCACTTGAAGTGTTTAGTATACTTCCTAAAGGTGTTTGTTTGATTTTATTTCTCTTCAAGATACATTTTTTTCAGCAAATGAATCTTTTCATATGTTAAAGAGGACATTTTATTATTCAAAACAAATTTTTTTTTTCAAGACTGAATCAAATTCTACTACTTCTACTATTTCCGCCTCATTCTTCTTGCTGTTTTCTTTATTCATTTGAAATTTTATTTGTATAATGCGTGTTTTTAATAATTTTATTTTGATTTTATTGTATAATATTTGTATACATCTGTACCTCGATTTTAGCATAAATTTGTTTTTATTTTTTAAACAATTTTCAAACCTTCAAATAATTGCTCTAGAGCCCATTCAAGACACATACATCATTGGCTATGGATCTTGTTTATCTACCAAATGAATGAAAATAATTTAAATAAAAACCACATGCAAGCTAAGGTAGAGGTGTAATTACTTTTATTTCTATTTGTGCAAATAATGTCAAATGACAAGAAAATTAACACCTCAAGAGACAGATAGGCAGGCAGACAGGTAGGCAGACAAACAAACACAATCAAAGAAATCTGTTTAGTTTTTTCCATTAACTTGGCCAAACATATTGTAAATATGGTCAGCTAAAATAATAAACAGCATAAATTTTTAAATTTCTTCAGAAATATGCTTGCCTAAGTAGGAGATTCAAAGAATATCGGGAATTAAGTTTTGAGGGGTAGTACTTTTGGTGTTTGCATTTTTGTGTGACGATATGCTTCCTTTCTCTTTTTCATTTACGAACTGTCACAAATGCAATAAAATGTTTATTGTTGTATTGTTGTTGAACGTTTGCTGGCAAGTGACAGGATGACACGCAAATGTTTTTGTTTCTGTGTTTCTTATTTGAATTTTATTTTCATTTATTATCGCTTTTATTTCCATTTTCGTTTTTATTTTCATTTTCATTTTAATGTTTATGTTTCTTTCAGTCGCACAATTATTAAAATTTACGCTACAAAATCATAAAACGTGCGTATTGTATACGTTTGAAGCGCGTTACGACGTAAACTCGTTTAATATTCATGCTGCCTTTAAACGTTGATTTTTATCAGTTGGAAGGATACGAAATGAATATTGATTTGGTGTGGTATGGTGCCGTGTAGTGAAAAATTATAGTTTATCACAGAACTATTAATTATTTTTCTCTGCAGCACTCCATCAAACGGGGGGTGATAGGCATATACTGCACATTGGATGAAATGGTGGGTGAAATGCTTGTAAAACTTTAATGAAACCGTTGACTTGCCTTCTTTTTCACTTTTTTGTGGACTAAAGTACTACTTCCATGATTTGATTATAATTACTCTAGGATTTTCAATACTTCCTACGTATTCCTGCATATAAAAGGAAAAGCCTTCATGAAGGGTCATTGCTTTATGAATATGTACTTATGTGAGGTGCACTGGTCTAGGAAACTTGGTAAGCGATTCCTGCAGAAATTGTAAAAATGATGAAGAGAAGGAGACTGTTTCTCACCTATTGGCAACACTATACCGAAGACAAAAAAAAAACACATCTAAATGAACTGTCAGGCATAGACATTGGCAGCCTGAGTGTCAACAAAACCTCTGAAGAAAGGCCTTATGCTCCTAATGAGGAAGAGAAGGAGATAGATTGTTCCACACTAATTGGGCACATACCCAGCACTATACTGGAGAAGAAAAAGGCATCTGCGTCTCTACCTTATTATGGCATGGACATTAGCCTCCCCAACCTCTTCATTAGAACATCCAACGGAATGAGAGGAATGTGGAAAGCCATGGTATTACAATGGGCGGCCTCATGTGGCCTAAGTGTATCTGTCCAACATGTTAAACTGTAGATGGAAACATATTTTTGCGTGTCAACTCTGCCTAAGTTTAGTAAACGTTTTGACAGTTTCAGTAAAGAATGCTCTGGCTCATGTTGTTGTTGTTTGCCTCAAGTACCGGTTTCTTGGGATTTTTACGGTAGTGTTGCGTATGGAATGCAATAGTGCGGCCCACATAATTTACGGCCTATCTTACCATAATTTTGCATTTGCATTGCTAGATTTATGGAAGTTTGACCGGTTTGCCTCCAAAGCTTTTCCATTGCAATTTTATTCGGCAATCATATCTCCAGCGATTAATCAAGCTTGTATTTCAATGAATTATATCGTTTTCTGTGCATCGTTTAATTTCAGTAACAAAATCGTATGAAAAATCTGTTTTAAACTCTCTAGCAATGACATTATTTTGGTTTAGAGTAGTTTTTCAAGGTCTTACTTCAAAACGATGAATTTCCACAATACTGGACTCATAATTTTTTTTAAAACAATTTTTTAAACCGTTGCTTTATAGATATTTATCACAAGCTTTTTTTTTTTTGCCTAAATACAGCATTAATTAAAATCGTTTATTATTTTAATTTTAAAGTGTTCCACTGATCTTCACTTGAGGCACAATTTTTCCTTGACATTTTTGGATTTATAAAAGTGATTTTTATGTTTTTACAATCAATATTAATAAACTGCACAAATATTTTGTCAATTTCTTAAAAACATTTTCAAATTTTTAACCGACAAAAACATGTGAAATGAATTTTTGAAAAAGTCCGCCTGCTTTTGTCAAGCACTGTATGCAATTTATCAATCTGTGTACCACAGAAAGAGAAACCTTTCTTGAAAGAATATGTGGAACCAAATTAATCATTTCGCTCGTATTATTCATTATTGTTGCGAATAATTTACTGATTCGGACTCGATGACTGTTAGAGAACGGCACTGGCAGCCAGTCGTTCGATTATAATTGTGTGTTCATGAATGTGAATACAAAACGGTTTTTAATATTTGAGGGCTGATTATATATATGTATAGCATATTGTATTTGTATAAATATTGTTATTAAATTTCTAATTCTTTTGCATCCAAAAATAAAAAATAAAAAAATCGATTTTTAATCGAAAGACATGTGAATAGATTTCGATTTGTACGGGATATGAATTGTTCGGTTTGTTGATGAGCACTTTAAATCATTTTTAAAATATCACAAAATAAAAAAAAAAATATCACAAATACCATTAATAATGGAAATTAAGGATAAAATACAAAATCATCAACAAATTTAATAGAAATTTATGCATTATGAAGGTCAATATTTTAAGAAAAACGATCGTCTTAAATAAACTGACAGCGTTTTCTTACCAATAAGAGAGTTTAGTTAATTTAAATAAAATATATTAAAGTGAATACATACATACATACATAATGCAGAATTAGTTATTACAACGACCCAGCTGCTCGCACCACTTATGTTATGTGTGTTCATTTTATCTATAGGTGGCGGGGCCTAAAGTTTTTCCGATTCCGAACGACAGATTTTTGAGAAAGTTTTCTTGGCTATTTTTTTATTTACTCTCAGAGTTTTTGTCAGAAATCTGTTGAGAGAAATTCAGTGAAACAAATATTTTTAATATTTCGATATCTGAACTGGGGTTTGAACCATGGCTTCACGTCTAATAAACCTATACATTACCTACGACTACGATGACAGAAATTACTAATTTTTTTTGCTTCAAAATTGCTTTCAAAACGTAAGTATTTTATTTCAAATATAGGGACACCCTAACTTTTATCTCCATACATAACATATATGTATGTATTGTATCGTAGGTATATGTAGGTGTCAACGTATGTGCATGTGCTATTCTGTTTTACATTGTTTCATGGTTATTGTTGTTATTGTTTTAACTAACTTAAATTCGTAATATCAGAATAATGACTTACAGCCTATTGTGTATTTATTGCGCTGTGACTGTGTGCTTTTTTTTTTTTTTTACTAAAGATAATTGGACTGGGCACCATTGCAGCAGCAGCTCAACGAGAAAATAAACACGTATGTACGTATACATTTATATGTAAGTATGCATACATATATACATACATATTGAATTTATTTGACGTCATATAGTCAAGCATTTTGACGTCATAATGTCTATGAGTTCTAGATTTATAATAGAGAACTTAATAGCTTTCATGTTATTCCACCAAGCCAAATAAATAGAGAGCCATAAAAGGAAGAAAAAGAGAGACAGAAAGTGAACAAGAGAGAGTATAAAGAAAAGCTTTTATAAAGCAAGAGAGAGAGAGAGAGTGACGTAGTTTGAATAACAACTCTGACACTAATTTCAGTCCCCAGGTTGGCTTACAAAAAGAGAAGGTGAGTGAGAGAGAGAGGAGAGGAGAGAGAGAAGAGAGAGAGGAGAGAGAGAGAGAAGAGAGAGAGAGAGAGAGGGAGAGAGAGAATGATAAAATATACAATAAATAGAAATTTTTGTCCATTTTAAGAACAGTAATAATATTTATAAATGTGTGTGTATGTGTTTGTGTGAGTGTTGTGTGCGATGGTGGGGGGTGCTGGTGCCGGTGTATATAAAAAGAAAATTGGGTTAAAAGCACAAAATATATCCTACAATTTAAATGAAAGAGTAAAAGCCAAAAAAAAAAATGCTGAAAAAAGGAAACAACAAAAAACATTTCAACACTTTACCCATACACTTAAACAAGTGATTACTTATACTCTCGTGTTATTTTATTTTTCCTTTTACACTCACTCCTACACACACTCACTACGTGTGTGTAGTAGGTTGCTTGATGGTTTTGTTTTTGTTGAAATTTGAAAAGACCATCACGGCCATTTTTACATTTAGGTTTTTCTATTGTTATTTTCTCTATTGTTTGTTTCATACTCACATACATACATACTCTATAAATATGTTTGCTAGTATTTTGTATAGGAATGTAAGTGTGCATGTGAGTGAGTGTATGCACTAACATTTGCAAATTTTTTTTTGTAACAATATTACTTTAAGTGTTAAAAGCTTTTCTTTTTTCAGTTATTTTCTTTTCTTTCCTTTAATTCTTGCTTTTATCATATTTATTTTTTCTACTGCTGCTGCTATTGCTATTATTTACACTGTAATTTGTTGTTTGTTTATATTCGACATTAAACTAACCTGCTCTCCCTCTCTCTCTCTCTCTATCTCTCTCGTTCTTCATTTGTATATATTTCGCCTCTTGTACCGATTAGTTATTACAATAGTAGTGACCATTATTTGTTACACGACGACAACAACAATGGGGGACCACTCTTCATAATTTGCTTGTAATTACGCCTTTGGGACTCTTCGTTGCTTTCACCACGGCTCTGTAAATTTGTTAAGGCCACAGAAAAAATCATAAAACAAAAGAAAACGGCCACTATTGTTTTAATTAATTTAATAAAACGCTTAATTTGTTGTTATTGTTGTCATAAATACTCTGCACATCTGTACAGTCGCGTAAATGGTTGACCAAATTAAGAGTAAATTTTCACAAAAGGATTACAATTTAGTTCGTTATTATCTTTACGTAGACTGTTCCAGAAATCACTTGGTTTTCTTTGTTTAATTCTTTACCATTTTACTGACTCTTAAAACAATTCAGTACAAAAAAGCACTTGGCCAGTAATATCTTTGACGCTAAAGACGATAAGAACATAACAATACGGGGACTAAGAACAACCAGCTGGACAGTCCTCGCAATATCAACCGTTGTGATCGACAACGAAGAAATAAGTTCTACGATTTTGAAATTAAATTGAAATAAAACATCAGGAGAGGATAGAATTCCAACAGAACTCATGTAAATGAATCGAAAAGGTGAAGTTAAAATTATTTTTCCATTTAAATGCTTAAAAATTGTTGTTTGTACTTTTTTCTTCATTGATTATTTCTCTTCAATTAAATTATAATAACAAATGAAATTACAATAACAAACTACATAAAAACAATGGGTTCCGGAAGTTGCCAGACTGAAAATAAATGAAGTTTAAATAGTCAATACAAGAAAAAGAAAAATACACTTCAAACTAAGATTTCGATGAAAATTTTCTTGTCTGATCTAGGGATCTGTCTGATATGAAAAAAGAGTATTTCTTTTGGGCGACTTCCCCTTAGCAGTCTTTTGGCAAAAACTCTCAGAGCAAATAAAGTTGCCATTAAAGGTTTCTTAAAACTGTCGTTCAAAGGCAACATTAAACTATAGATCCCGCCACTCATGAATAAAACTAACACATACATCAGGAATGGTGTGAGAAACTTGGTTGTAATCGTGACTAAAGGATTGTTATGAAAACTTATGTAAATTGTATGGTTATTTACCCGTATTTTGTATTTAAAACAAGTACATTGGATAAGCAGTTATAACCGGAATCTTAAATAGGGCTTCTATAATTGATTTAGTAAAGCGAAATGGGGCATTGGGGTAGTATTTTCCAAAGAAGAGTTTATGTCATCAAAAGAAGTGCTAAATTTAAAGAAATAAGGACTCCTTTAAAACCAGACTAGTTTGAGAAGATTTAAACTTCTAATTGGTAATTTATTTGGAGACCAACACTTAGGGCCCCTATTCATGCAGTGCATTGTGTTGAAATATAGAAAAGATAGTTTATAGGCACAAGGAAAAAAGCTATAGTGGGTGAAAATTGTTTTAATGACCAGTGCTTATACCTTTGTTAGTAGAATTGATTTTTTGAAACAAATATATTGGATAAGTAGGTAGGTATAACTGGAATTTTGGGCAGGATCTACTAATTTATTTAGTACAGTGGAGTGGGACATAAAAAGTATATTTTCCAAACAGGTGTTTATGTCATCGAAAGGCCTACCTTCGTAACTAGAATCGATTTTTATTAATAATTCTCACTTTCTTTCTACTATTATGAGTAATCAGGCAAACAATCAAAAACACCTAGTGTCTGTGGGAGGGTATCGAACCCGTGGCTTCGGCACTTGCAAGTTTAGTATACTAATAATGAAGGCAATTGTATTGGACTATCTATTCTGAAAAGATCATTGTGCATTGGATACACAAAGAATATCGCACAAGCTAGTTGCCTGTTCAATTTCAATAAGGAAATTCCGTGATGAGAAAAATAAATTACCAGAAAACATACTTGGAACATACTTGGAACATACTGGGCAATGGATACACAAAGAACATCGTACAGAATAGCTTTTAGTTCAAAACAAATACGTAAGTTCTGCGATCAGAAGAACAAATCATCAAAAACATTCCTAAAACTCGAGCGAAGATAATAAATTTCAAGGAAAAAATCTGAATGCATGTTAAATACTAGGCAGTAAGTCTATTTCGATTACATGTATTGCACAAATCAACTGATGCATCGAAAACATCGATGTATTTTGTGAAAAATCGATATAACATCGATGAATCCTTTTCAATGCATTGCATGTAAAAGAAAACATGGATGGTTTTTTTAATGCCCACTATTAGATGCGACCTAAATTTCTTATGACTCAGCGTAAACTTCTGCTAAATTATGATCATTTGCTACAACAATTTTCTTTAAAAAAAAAAAAAAAAGAAAAAAGGAATAGATCCTTTTTTGAGTATATAATTGGTCGGTATAATCCTGCGGTTAGGACCTAGGACCTAGGACGACCTAGCTACAGGGATCTACAGTTTAAAGTTAATTCCGAATAACAGAATTTTAAGAAACTTTACATGGCAAAAATTATTTCTTCTCAGAGTTATGTTTTGATAGCCTGTACATTATTCAATTAATTACGTATTCATTTATGTCAAATCGCAGGGGAGCGAAAGGTTTGTAATTGAATCCTTTAATTAAATTCAATGAAATGAACAAAATTATATGCAATTATTTGAAAGCATTTGTTTAAATAATAATATATGATAAACCGCAATTATAAATTAAATAATAAATCATTTAGAATTGTAAAATAAAGAAGAAAGAAAAATTGGAAAGATTTGTAATCACTTACCCCCGGTTAATATCATGCAATGTTTTGATTTCCTTATAACACTCATACTTTCACAAATGTCTACAGCATACAATTGAAATCACCAACACATATATGAATATAGTCTTGCAGTTGTGCATGCATATTGCAATGAATTACACTCTCACTTGCTCTTTTATATGGAAAAGCTTTCATGAAATGATGGCATTCTGGACTCACTAAATGGCATGCCAACTATGACGTTCTATTTATTATTTTAGCTTTAGCTGGATATGACCTAAATAACGTTTTTATATGTATTTTATGTTTTTTTTTTTGTTTTTGTTTCACGTTCTTGTTGTTCTTGTTCATTTACAGTAGTTCAGTACAGTTGTTCGTACTCATTTTCTAATACTGTTTATGAGCACATGTATATAATGAGATTCTGTTTTCAGTTGTATTTACATATATGTACGTGTGTGTGTGTATGTGTGTGGCTGTAAAGAGGTTAACAGGCATGTATAGGTTTTATATGCCAGCAAACTATTTACATATAAAAAATATTATTTTTAAAAATCTTCCGCTATGTGCCCGTTATATATACAACAACACATTAAATGCAAATATAAGTGCATATTCTTGTGCTTGTCTTGATTACGAGCACCTGAAATATTTTTATTTCGTTTTTTTTTCTTGTTCAACACTTTCTTATCTCTTCTCTTCTCTTGACATTTACTCTTTTCATGTTGCTTTGTTGTTATGCTCATCTGCGATGTTGTGTTGTTGAGCGTAGAAGAAAAAATATACAGAAACACGAAATAATTTCCATGGAAAATATATTTCTCTTCTTGCATGCACATGTATGTAGCATGCATGTTTGAATTACTACGAATGGTTTGATATGCCGTGCACTTTACATATGTATGCGTGTGCATGATATTTGTTGTGCGTGGGTTTTTCTTATTACTTGTTAACGTAATCGTTATCATTATTATCGCATGGTAAACTTCATTATTTAAATGGCATCTGAAATGGAATAAAATTTCATTCAAAATTTAATTAAAATGTATAAATCATACATAAGCATAACGTTATATTTTCATAAAAACAAATTAATTACGAATTAAATGAAAACTAACTCACTGCGTATACGTAATAAATTATACTTTAGTTGGTACAAAATATTACGTATACGTCGTGGTGTAAAGAAACACATAAAAAGAAGAAAAATTAAAAAAGTAAAACAAATATTTTCAAAATTATTTGGAATTTGGGTTTTCCAGAGAGTTCGATTATAAATTTTTGCTAAAAGTTTAATCCTTCTTCCATATATTTTAAAAGAGCTGTTTTTATGTTAAATATGGGCTCTTTAGATTGACATTATTTTGTAATTTTGGGCGTAAACCTAGTGTAGAATTTCTGGGCTTTTGTAACCAAAATCTATGCTGCAGAGATCGAAACAAATTGTGAATGCATCAACTCTTTCCAGTCAAACTCTGTCCGTTTCTGTCATTATTGTCGATATAATATTCCCCTTTCTGTTGACCAATTCACAACGTTTTAATTAAATTGTATCAATCTTATTAAATGTGGACGGTTGACAAGCTATCAGAGAGAAGAGAGTCAAAAAACAAATACATATTTGGTCATTACAACCTTTCAGTCAGGATGTACGTGTGAATTTCATACATGAGCGGCGGGACCTGTAGTGTAAACTTTTCACGGCAATATTTTATTTACTTTTGAGTATTTGCCAGAAATCTGCTGATAGGAGAACTAGGAATAGTAGAAATATTATTTGATCTCAAGTCTAATAAGTCAACACACTACCTACTAGACTCTGATGACTGCCATTCCATAATATTATCTAAATATTGGACGAAATCCCTTGAGTCCCTACGATGGACTCAATCTTATATGACGCATGTGTAACGTAGAACTTGGTTTGTTTCTAATGGAATTATGCATACCACCCTGGCATACATCTGGCGGATATACAAGCCCAAAACTATAGCATCGCCGAAACTTATCCAACAAGACACCTAGGCTGAAACAAATTATACAGTAAAATTATACAGTTAACGGTCTAGGAGATCACAATCAATTGTTTGATTATATTCTTGTAGTACGTAATGAATTATTACCGTCCTCCTACGATATTTATGTCAATCCCGATTATGTCACACTTTAATTTTGTTTATGTGAAAAGTTATCGCCCTTTCATCCCCTATCATATGAGAAATGGTTTGATTTTATTTCAAAATCCGAAGCGTTAACACAAAATGTGACTAACCAAAATGAGTGCCGAAGTGCTGTTTTGAAATTCTAACAAGATGGAGATGATCGAAGGGACCGGACCCACGATTACGAAATTCCCAACGTTTTTACAAAAAGGAGCTTCAAAAAGTTATTACCCGCTTGCTAGACAAAAGATATTCACAAAGTAAATGAATAATTATCTTCCCCTCAGAGGTTAACCAGCTTTTACAAAGAAACCTCATAAGCAAATCCATATTCTCTGCCTGAGTACAAATTGCCGCTTTGACTTTAAGTAACTTGAGCTTGTTATACCAAGGTCCGATAGAATCCTCGAAATAGCACAGGAGAAGATAGTATTCATCTGGTCTGTGAACTCCCACAAAAAAAAATTGTATATTTCGCCATTGTCTAGTCTACAGCTATAGGATAACAAATGCCAGAGTGGCAGGTCTAGGATCCCGTCCATGAAAGTGTTTACAGTTCCTTATCTCTTTTATATCCATGAACATCTATATGCCCCTGGATCTTGCATTAACGAAATGGTAGATGCCTTGCTGAGTTGTTTCATTTCGAGGAAATGAAGTCCCACCATTAATTTATAAAATTAACATACACAATATTAGTGGCTTGAGAAACTAGGTAGTAGTGCTGACTGAAGGATTGTAATGACCATCTTTGTATGTAAAGTCGAGTCGGAGAACTGTAAGGCAATACCCGGATGCTGACTGTATCTTCACTATTTGAGAAAACTTTGACTCTACTATAGAACCCGAATGCTTCCGAATTCTGCATGCGTAGTAATACTAGGATACCATCCTGGTTCTTCTCCAACTACTGGCAAAAATTGAATTTTAAAAAAGATTTTCTGCAGGGTCCATTACGATTAAGTTCTGAAAATTATCTCGTTGTTTGGAATAATAAGTAGCAGTTTCAGAAAACAGAAATCCAATTAATTACGAAATTAAAGTTGAGAGTTTAAGAAATTTTACGCATAAAAATGTTATTCATTATTTGCAATACAACATACGCTTTTCCTAGATTTGTTCTTTGAAATACGACAACCTGCCTGCTTAAAAAAGGTTAAAGGTGGGAATATAAGAAATTTCTTTTTTTTTTTGTTTTCTTTTGGTTCATTTCGAAGAATATCCAATTATTACAGACAAATTTCATTAGCTAATGAGTAAGGAAACAAAACCATTTTCATTAGAATTTCAGAAAATACGCAATGATAAATGGTTACGTGGTGCCTGTGTTTGACTTTTGAATGAAATCTCTATCAAAACTTTTCCATGAAGGTGAAGACTGAAATCAAAACAAAATATCTGATATTCACATATACACACACAGAGAGATACACATGCATATTAAACATACTAAATGGTATTAAAGATAAAATGTCAAAGGTCATTTAATACCAGCCACAATCAGCCAGCCAGCAAATTTTAAAGGTAAACAGAGATTTCTAATTAAAAGAGCGTAAATAACAACTAAAAATTCTCTTAAAAATAAAATAAGAAGTGAAAGTTTTTTAATTTTTTTTTTTAATTTTAATCTTCAAATAAATATTCTCGATTATGCCAAGACACTTTTAAAGTTTCTTTTTAATTCAGGCTAATGACAATAAGAAAAACTTTTTTTTTTTTGAAAAGGAAATTACTATTTGCGATGATGATATTAGAGAGAGAGAGAGATTGCAAAAATCTTTTGGAAAAAAACTTTCTATACGTTGTCTTCTCCGAAGGCTTATCGAAATCTCTGCTCTTGAACGAAGACACTACAAATCTAAAAGCATACAGTCACAGTTTAATCATGAAATTTTAGTTTTTAAACTTCTTTTAGAAAGCATTTCTGTGTAGATTTTTGTGAATTTAAAGGATTTTGTGTAACCTAAAGGAACAGGAAGCCAGTTCCTTGTTCAAACCATCTGGAAAAACACATCGATGTCTTGAAATTGAATATGAAAATTAATTGTCCTGAGCATATGAAGTATTATTGCAGATTACGACTATTCTCATGACGTTTAAATTGCTTATTTAGCATAATATTTCGTGAAATACGGAGATCTAAAATACAGGCATTTATCAGAAATCATATGCAGGATTTTCAGGCCCAGCACCATAAACATCGCCGTAACATATTCAAGAAAAAACCTATGCTGATAATATTTCTTGAATATGCAGATATCTACTCGAACATGTAGGCTGCCATAAAGCTGACTACAAACGTCATAATGACGTATTTTGTATGCTGGTTAAAGAACATATCGGGAAAAATAATGAACGGTTGCTATGTGCTCCAAGCTGTCTGCAGATTAGAAGAGAGGATTTACTTCACAGCGAAGTTAAGCTGACCGAATTTTAACACAAGGACAATGAAGCAGATCTTGACTGGATATTTATTATGTGGTCTCTCACTGTCCTTACAGGAAGTCACCGTCATCTAGTAATTAGTATGTTGGCTTAATAGATGTGAGGCCCCGATTTAAACCACAGGTCAAATAGGGGAAAAACATACTTCTTTGACGACTTTCACTCAACAGTTTTCTGGCAAAAACACTGAGAGTAATATTTCTCAAAAATATGTCGTTTGGAGTCGACTTTAAACTGTAAGTCTCGCCACTTATGTATAAAAATTAACACACACAACATAAGTGGTGTGAGAAACTAGGTCGAAATTCTTACTGAAGGGTTGTAATGAACAATTATGCACATGTGGCCTTACAGGATACTGTCTACTGAGGAGGTATGTCTGTCAATTAGTCGCAGGCTTGTGCAATTTATGTAGAAATTACAACACGTAAGAGGAGGAAGACAATATAGGGCAAGCCAATTCTCTTTCTCTTTCTCTTTCATAAAAGGGAGTATAAACGAGTCTTCTTAATGATATGCATTAGCATTTTCTTTCTGATTCAAATGTGCTAGTGTGATGTGGGTATAATGAATTGACTTAATTGGAAGGCTGACGTCATATGTCACCCTAACCTAAAAGCATTTTCTTTCTGATTAAAATGTGACAGAATAGTGGGTATAATGAATTGGCTAAAGTGGAAGGCTGACGTCATATGTCACCCTAACCTAAAAACAATTGAATTTGCTTCTAAATTTTTTAATCAATTAAATGAATTTAATATCTATGCCACTAATTTAAACCTCCGATATGAAAAATCTTTGCATATTTTGTGGTTTCGTTTAGTTACTGATTCGTACATCTGGTTTGAACAGATTTCAATTCGAATAACCGCAAATATTGCATTAAACATCAAACCACAGCACGTATAGTAAGTAACTGTAATATTATTTTAATACAACACAACACTCAATAACACAATATAATGTGACTAATAAAAATAATGCTTCTGTTGTCGTTGTTTTGGGGAGGCATCGTATGCCATCAAATACCTTTTTGAGGCAAGGATTATAGTACGAATGCAATGTAATACAAAATTCTATTAATGTATGTATGTGTGCGGTTGATGGGCAACCTTTAATTTAAATAGGATTTTAACAATGTCTACCTCACTAAACTCTACTCTAAATTGTAATCCATTTAGTCTGTGTTATAAATTTACATTTCATTGAGTTTGATTTTGATTTCCTGTTAAGCAACAACTCTTTTCATGGTGAATTCATTTTGTTTAATTTCATCTTCAGAAAATCTTTAAGATTCCGGACTATAATTGGGTGTTTGAGTACAACAATAAACGTTTTCGGTTAATCGCATGCTTGAGTATGTATATGCTGAAAAGAGCTCGTAAATGTTTATCTACAAACAGTTTACCATGGAAAATATACACTCAATTTGAAGTTATATTCTCACTTCATAAACAGTGTGTAACAAATATGGAGGAGATATATTTTGGTTTCTTTGATAACGTTCTGTATTGTAAGTTAATTAAGATGAAATTCATAAACTTGGAACTCTTGAATCGTACCATATAACAAACCTATGTAGCCGCCGTGGTCTAATAGGTAGTGTGGTGGCTTATTAGACGAAAGGTCAGGGTTCGAATCCCCGGTCAGACATCAAAAAATATTTCTTCGGCGACTTCCTCTCAGCAGATTTTTTGCAAAAACTCTGAGAGTAAATAAAATTGCCATGAAAAGTTTCTCAAAAATCTGCCGTTCGGAGTCGACTTTAAACTGTAGTTCCCGCCACTCATGTATAAAATTAACACACACAACATAAGTGGTGTGAGAAGCTAGGCCGTAATCCTGACTGAAGGGTTGTAATGGTATATTATGTATGTATGTATGTAGTTCACAAGAAACTTTTAAAAACTAATTGAGTTTTATATCCGGCTTTTGAGAAAATTATCAAGATAAGCAAAACTTTTAAGTATTAGTGTTAGTACAGGTTGCCCGTGCATCATGCTACAATTCCAATACTCGCTAACATAGCTTCTTCTAACTGGCCAGTATGGTGACATGAAATGAAGGGTGCAGAAACAGAGAGCACAGAAATTATAAAAAATAACCTTCAGAGCCTGGTCAATAAATCTTTCACTTTTAAAATATCTCACCTTTTAGCCATTTAGTTTGTTTTTAACAACTATTAACTGCGGACTAATAGTGAGTTGCATTAAAAATGGAAAAATAAATAAATTTCTAGTGCTCATTAAAACTTTATTTTTTTGCAGATAAAAACCATCAGGTATGTACAACCCAGGCTTGTCTAGAGATTCTTAATACTCAACTCTGGTATGCAAAATCTTCCATACAACAAGTGACAAATCGTGAAATCATACGACCAAACTTGTCAGAGAAGTACTGATTGATCATTTGGGTATGATAAAATTTTCTGTGTTTTATTCAAAAAGTTCCGATTCTCGTGATAAACTGAAGAAGAATTCAAAGTGGACAATACTCAGGATGCAAATAATAACAACAAACCGTACCAATTACGGTAAATTTTCTTGAAGTATGTATTTTATCATACAAACAACTTTTGCAATCAAATCATAACTATTCAACGGAGGAATCACCGAATCCGGTTTGAGAGTGTTCTGATCATGGTGGCTCAACATTTCGACAATTAAGGAAGGCATTATTTTCTGTACTTAACTGGCAATAAGCTTGAGCCTCACAAGAGCATAGAAGCACAGAAGCTATGATATAGTAGATCTAGATATCTCTATGGACGACACTATATCTTCATTTGCATTTGATGCTGGTTGTACAACAAAAATTTCCAAAATATCCTACTAAGAGAACGGTTTGCACCGCCCTGGTAATATTATCCAAGTATTCTTTCACGGAGTCAGATTATTCGCCAAAAAAATAACTTTTCCGAATCTTAGACTATCACTGGCATTACCCGATTACTGTGGTACAATTGACGCTTAAATAATGGCTGTAAAGAATGTCAGATTCATTGTCATAATATATCCAGTGAAGTTATACTCATATTTACTGACGGTATTGACTTATTTAATTGGCCGTTATAACCCTTTAAACATAATTACGACTAGCTGCTCGCACCGCCCATGTTATGTGTTTTAATTACGTCCATTAGTGGCGATCATGGCAATTATTTACTTTCAAGAGATTGTTCCAGACGTCTACTGAGAAGAGGTTGCCGAAAGAAATATTTTCTTTTGGTAAAATTTCCATTTTTAAGATGTCGGTGCTGACATTTGACGTCACGAGCTCTCGTCTAGTAAGTCAACTGTACACGACATCTACCATAAGATCGTCTGATCTAAGAATACAGTGATCTCTGGAAAAGTTAATAACACATGCGACTGGTACTTAAGAGGGGTTCCTGAATGTATTGAAGGCGACAGCAAAGCTGACGAACTAGCAAAGGATAATTGCAAATTCGAATGAACTCATACGCTGAAATTGAAATTCCAATGTAAAAGGGTACACAAATGATAACCTATAGACTTCAAAGATGGGATAATGGAAAAGATGGGATAATGGGCCCAATTGTAGAGGATCTAGACAAACCTGGAGAGTCCATCTTGCTAAACTCAACAGTTTAAGCGTAAATTTTCACGGGCTTTTTAAACGAGTGATAACCGATGTTTGTCAGAGCGAATACGACTAAATTAACACAGTTTGTGACCTATTATCTCTTTTAGACGATACAGCATTGGTCATTAGAGCCATTTAGTCAGGATTACGATCTAGTTTCTTACACCACTTAAGTTGTAAGTGTTAATTTTATACATGAATGACGGTACTTACGGTTCAAAATCGACTACGAACGACAGATTTTTGAGAAACTCGTTTTATTGGAGATGTCTGACTTGGGGTTTGAACCGTGGCCTCACGTCTAGTAAGCCAACATTCTATCTACTAGACTGCGACAATTTACAGAGAATACAACTAAGATATTGTACAAAGCAGGCAGTTTGAGACCTTTTGCCTTTTTCAGGCGATCCAATTCTTGTGGCTTAAGTTTATATTAAGCATTCAAGCTGTCAATCTTGGCCAGACATAGAAAGGCATGAGTCACATTAAAATAACCAACCGCTTTAAAACTGTGACAAATTTTTAGCAAATCAAAAATATTACGAAGAAGTTATTATTTCATTGCTATCTCGCATGAACAACTAGTTAGTGACCGATAAATTCATTTATCGAAAGATTTACAATCACGCTGTTAAGGACGTTTTCATTAAACTTAAATTTTCTCGGGTAATATAATTCCTCAATTTGTTTAAACAATTATTCAGCGTCTCACAATTATTAGTTGTCACTGTTTGTACCGGAAATGTTTACAAAACTGTGTATGAGTGTAAATGCCAATATGTAAGTACGGGTGTGTATGTGTGTTAGTCTAAGGAAATTACTTCAAAATTGTGTATGTGAATGTATGTGTAAATAAATGTTTATTTATATGTACATATGTATGGTAAGTAAACTTGTTCACACACATGTGTGTATGTGTGTGTGTGTCCTTTCTTTCCGTATACATTTTTTTGCAAGCTATTGTAATTTATTTAATAATTTAAACACTGTAACTAACTAACTAACACCATATATGAGAATTTAACCTTTAAGGTATTAAAGGGGGATTTTGGTTTAATTCTTCTATTTGGCTTTTCAGCTTTTTTCCAGTTAATACGCAACACATACTTGACAACACATGTTTAAACACTTGGAAAATTCTTCAAATATTTGACAACTGAGGGGGTTTATTTCAAGGTTTTCTGCATTTTTACACTTGAAAGACTTGTACAGTATTTTTCTGTATTATTCTGTATGGACTGCTGAGTATATAACGAGTGTTTGTGTTTTTTCGTTCGTTCGTATTATATTTCATTGCATTTGAAAAGTTTAAATACATTCTGTGATGAAGCACAAGAATATTTAAATTATTTAACTTGAGTATTTTCGCTTTATATATACATACATATACAAGGTAAACTGGACGAGTTGTTTGCATAGATACATTGCACACTGGAAATAGAGTAGCATGCGTTTCAAGATATTATTAGACGAGGTATGTTTTAAAAGTTAAATGATTTCCTATTGCAGGTAATGTCGCACTATTAAGGCTTATCACTGATCAACATCGGGTATAAAATTTAAGTATCATAGCTCTTTATATTCTATATGCGTTATCCCCCTCTCTTCAGCGTAATGTGTCCACGACAGAGCAATATGTTAGGAGCCAGAATATTTCTAGTTTCTTCAAGTATATTTTAGAATATATACACACATACATACATAATAGATGTTTACAACTCTTGAGTCAGGATTATGACCTAGCTTTTCACATCACTTATGCTATCTACGGTAATTTTATACATGCATGGCAAGACCTAAAGTTTAAAGTCGATTATGAACGACAGATTTTTGAAGAACTTTTCCCGGCAATTTTATTTACTCCCAGAGTTTTTGCCAGAAATCTGCTAAGAGAAAATCACCGAAGAAATATTTTTTCACATTTCGTTTAACTGGGAATGGCTGACCTGGTTTGAGCCGTGATCTTACGTCTAATAAATCAACACACTACCTACTAGACTACGGCAATGGAGGCTAATGTTAAATGTAATGTTAAATGTAATTATCCCTCAAACACCACGTAACAATGAATTCATTACAAATGACAATGATTGTGTTGCTATCTACAGGATAGAATCAATAGATGAGGCATGATGGCAAGATATCACATATCATGGTCAAGGATGCCTGCACAATAACTAATGCAAAATACATTATGTTGGAAACCTAATTTTTCAAATTAATTAATTAAAAAGACAAAACAGTTCAGATTACAGTTGAATTATTAATTAATTGTGATATTTCTCGATATGTTTTTGTTATTTAATCGATAACTTGCTACGTTCCACCACGAGACTTAGTTAGAAAAAACTAAATGAAGTAATCTGAGAACTACATACTCTTTTTGGGTATAAAGACGGGTTAAAAATAGATTTCGGAACAGGAGCAGGAGTTTTTGGTGCCATAATGAAATATTCCAAGATCGTAGAAACACTCGCGGTTACCTTTCAAGCGGAATTCTATCCATCGTGACCAATTCGTAAAAGATAAGACATAGTAATACTATCTGACAATCTACATAACATACGTAATTGGTCATTACAACTCTAGAGTCAGAATTATGGCCTAGCTTTTAACATCACTTATGCTGTGTATGGTAATTTTATACATGCATGGCAAGACCTAAAGTTTAAAGTCGATTATGGACGACAGATTTTTGAGGAACTTTTCCCGGCAATTTTATTTATTCCCAGAGTTAAGAGAAAGTCACTGAAGAAATATTTTTTCATATTTCGTTTAACTGGGAATGGCTGACCTGGTTTGAATCGTGATCTTACGTCTAATAACTCAACGCACTACCTACTAGACTACGGCAATGGGGGCTAATGTTTAACACAATATTAAATGTAATGTTAAATGTAATATCCCTCAGACACCACGTAACAATGAATTCATTACAAATGACAATGATTGTGTTGCTATCTACAGGATAGAATCTATAGAGGAGACCTCATGGCACGATTATCACCACTATCGACTCATTTTATAACTCCCCTAATACACATAATTTCGGCCAAGGTTGCCTGCACAATAACTAAAGCAAAATACATTATGTTGGAAACCTAATTTTTCAAATTAATTAATTAAAAAGACAAAACAGTTCAGATTTCAGTTGAATTATTAATTAATTGGGATATTTCTCGATATATTTTTGTTATTTAATCGTAAGTGTTATGTTCGACCACGAGATTTAGTTACAAAAAACTAAATTAAGTAATCTGAGAACTGCATGCTCTTTTTGGGGTATAAAGACGGGTTAAAAATAGATTCGAACAGGAGCAGGAGTTTTGGTGCCATAATGAAATATTTCGAGATCGTAGAAACACTCGCGGTTACCTTTCAAGCGGAATTCTATGCCATCGTGGCCATTTCATAAAAGATAGGACACAGCAATACTATCTGACAATCTGGTCATCATTAAAGCACTCGGTCTTATGAGGTTAAAGAGAAAACTTTCAGATACGTGTACCTGGGTAAGCAAGCGGTATCAGCTACCTAGAGAAAATAAGCTAACCCTAACAGAGCGTTCCAGGTCCCAGTCCCAGGTATGTAAAAAGTTTGCTAGAAAGGAAGTTTCCACTTTATTTAGGGGGCGGAAAATGAAGTGGAGGCTAACATTTGAAAATAGAGAAATAGGCTCAAGAACTCCTTTCAAACCAAGTGGGTTCGATGCAATTAAAACTTCTCTTGAGAAATTGCAGTAAATAACTGTCCAGGAATGACCATCAAGAATAACCTGGGGTTTATAATAAAAGTCTTATGATAGGGCATTGTAGAGTAAGAGAACTCTCATTCATTGGAACGCTTTTATCGGCCCTGGGGGGCTGAAATGCTTCTAAGAAGGAAGCAATTGAGTGCATACCAAGTCCTAAGCAGTGAATTGTCATTATTGACAACGAGCAGTATCGTGAAGTTTGTTGGAAACAGTAAAATTGAAAGAGATATTATAGCGCTATCCTAAGGAGTTGGATGAGAGTACAACACATCGTATGATCGCAGTACTAGGGCATCACTTCACGACAATAATAATACGCTTTTGTGTAGGAGATAACTGCAAAAGTATTGAACTGTTGCAATGGGTGTATTTGCCAGGAACGATACTCATTGAGTCCCAATTTTTCAAGGGTTAAAAGCGACCTGATCTTGGAACAATGCATGTATCAATCAAAGCCCTGGGATTCCATCTCGTAAATCAAAGGGCGTCAGGAGTAGCATTGACTACAACGTATATGTCGACAAAGCATCCGTCTCTACTAGATTTCGGGTCACTGTGACATAGAGGGAAACGAAAAGGTGGTCAAACTAGTAGGACCGAGAGAGAGAGAGAGTTGTAGATGGGTGCTCAATATACTACAATATTATACTACAATATTCTACTACAATATTCTACTACAATGTTCTACTACAATATTCTACTACAATATTCTACTACAATGTTCTACTACAATATTCTAAGTATAGTTTCTACTTGTGAACTTGAAGAATGCAATTCGCAATTGTTAATAGTTATTTGATTGAAACCATGACACTTCGAGTACCGACCCCAGTAGCATACAAATGAACACTTTTTAAATTTATGAACACGTTACAATTAATCTTATTAAAGGAAAATAGCAAGAAAATTGTAAAAACCTTAAGTTTTAGGTGCCAAACATATAAACAATTTGAAGGGGAAGAGATTCAACTAAATATATTGCCTTATATGTAATGCATACATATGTATCATACATATGTACATACATACATATGTACCCGACTCGTAAGTTCTTACCATATTTGGTGGCTTGTTAAAGTTTTCTTTTTTCCGAGATACAGTAGCATACAGTATGTTACACAAGTTTTTCGTTAATTTATTGCAAATAGTGTGTTTCTTCTTTCCCCTTTCCTTACATCGGTAGTAGGGTGTACTATTTTTTTTATTATTTTATTTTGTTTTATTTTATTATTTTGGCTTATTTGAGTAACAGCAGTAAATATTGTTGTGGGTTTCTTTTTATATTCTCTTCTCATTTCGTACGAAATAATGTTGGTTAGTTGACGATAAAAATGGAGGAGAAGAAGATATTTTTTTTCTCCTAGTTTTTCTATTTCCAAAAAAAAAAAAAAAAAAATATTCGTAGTTGTATTTGTATTGGTAGTTGTAATTTGTTGATGTAATTGTTTATGTACATGTAAAGTTTACCATGTAAAATCTGTTGTAAACTCTGTACATGTGGCGCACTGTGAAAATGATAAAAAGAAGTACACACATACTGGTGAAAGATTTTCGAGTAACGATAACAAACCAGATGGTGGGTCTTCTTATATTCGTAAGAAAAGTAATTTTTATTTTTATTTTACGATGGCATGCATAGTTGGCATAGTGAAAAGATAGTAAAAAAAAGACTCAATTTTTTTTTTATGAAAATAATTGGCAAAACTACTTTGTTTGTTTGTGGTTTTTGTCCAAAGTATGTTTGTTCACTTACTTAACGTGCCTTGAAAACTTGTTTCGTTTTTGTCATGCATATTCTTGATATGTTTATTGAAACATCTTGGTTTTTATAACTTTCTAGCAGAAACCCTTTCAAGAGAGCTTATGTAACAAATATTCCGGGATATGAAAATATTAAAATATTTTGACATTGTCTTCATAGAATATTTGATAGGGTTGATTCGATAACAATACGACTTTGTAGATTTGCCTAAAGCTTTGTTAACCAGAGGAAAAAAAAATATTTATTGTGATAACTACTCCAAAGGCGAGATAAAATATCTCATCTGCTTTGCTAAGCAGAGGAAAAAATATTTATTGTGATAACAACTCCAAAGGCGTGATAAAATAACTCCGCTTGAAATGAAGTGAGTGACAATTCCTCAGAAGAAAGACCACAAAGTTTTCTACAGAGCCTATAATTACTAACGAGTAACTGTACCACTGGAACGGAAACACAAAAGTTGGTATGGTTTTCAGAAGAATTCCTAGCGCTTTTTGTAGGAAGACCACAATGTCTCCTTAATGGCCAGTATCGCAAGGTCTAATAAAGACCATTAACATTTGTATTCATTCGTATTTGTGAATACATTCCCACAGAGTTGGTTGCTTTTCCTTTCTTCACAGACAGCATTCTGTGACAGATATGATATGTGACAGTTCATGTAGCAGTGGACTTTTAAGAAACCCTTAAGTTTCCTTATTTGGTGTGTAATTTTAAATTATTGATAAAAGGCCATCATTAGCTTTTTGCTTGTTTTAGACTAAGGACCTAGCTGTGGGTGCTTTGAATGCAGCAGACTAATACTCAATGTCTATAACCGTAAGATAGAGCCGCTTAATCGACAGAGTATGTACTGTATGAAGATCTTTTCGTTTCTCTACTTTCGTTAATTTCAAAACACCGGGCCACTTATCTGCTAATGGATACACTTTGATGTTGGGTCCAAAAAACGGACCACTATAAACGGGTGAGGTCAATTATGAACAGATTCAAGTTTCCACTTAAGACTATCACATCTAAGCATACAGTTGCATGCAGAAGGATCTAGCCATCAGTAAAGATTTATATTGTCATCCCGAAAGACTGATTGTGATTAAGAAGCTCTAGGCTTCTCAACCAAAGTGAAAGCTAGGTAGCAGTAAGGAAAACTTCTAGTTCAATGAATAAGTCTTCTGGTTTCAAAGAGCAAGGATTTTTCCTGAGATTGTACATTTTGATTTGATGGTTTTCTTTTAATTAAGAATTCTTCTTTGTAGTTTAAATAGTTATTGCCTTAATTGTGGATCTTCAAAGAACGTAATCATTAGGTACAAGTTTACATTGGGTGTACATTGTCCATAAAATGTTTCGAAAATATTTCGAATTTACTTCATAATTTATGCATAATTTATACAAAACAACAAAAACAATTTTCACACCTACGCCTACTACACCTATACGATTCGTTAAACAATGATTGCAAATATGAAGATTGTCTTTCTCTAGCAGAAGGCGTTTAAACAATGCATTTAAAGGGTTTTTCAATATCATATACTGACTGACAGTATACCCTGCACACCCACACAATGAATGAAGTAAATTCGGAATTTGTCTCTCTCTCGCTCTATCTCTTCCTTGCTCCTTATTGCGCATATGCATTTACTTCGACATATTTTTGTTGCATTTTGACCTTTGACATTCTCTTTAAGGGTTTAATATGATACCCAAGGAAAATGTTGTTATTTTTGTAAACGTTTTTGTTGAATTAAAAATTTAAAGCATAATAAAAAGAAATGTAACCAAAGCATTAGAAACATATTTACAATATGATTTGGGATTTTTAGTTTAGTCATACTGTACCCGTTACAACAGTGATATACTTGCTAAGGGGCTTATCGTATCCCAAGTTGGCGTTAATTTGCTTGTTTTTGATTCAACTTAGATTAGTTTAAATTGCAAGTCACCTTACCACTGTGTGCTGTAGAAGTAATACAAGCAATTTCTAAAAACGTCAGTCCATTTTAATAAACGACAGATGGCAACCCTTTCATTCTAGAACCTGTCACAATTAACGTAATCACATGATTAGCATAAAAATTTTGATTAATGAAACTAAAATAAGTCAAAAGAAATAATAAAAATATGGGAATGTCAGCCCTATATTCCTTAATCTTTACTAATGGCTAGCATCGGATCGTATATTTATTTTGATAAAATCGGAAATTGAAGAAAACAAATGGAATCTTCCGGAATTTCTGTCAATTGAAAGCATGAAAACTCTCTTCCCTGAAGATGGTTTAGTTTCACACAAGCACTGTAGTTTTGTGCTTATTTGGAATCGCATGGAATACCCCATGATAGGCTATTATAAACCATCTGCCTTATATCTGTCCAGTTCTAAAGGAGGAAGAGTACTTAGGAACTTTGGCGCATAACTATTGTAAACTTGTAAAGTTTGTGGCTATATGGGTTACATTTTCTAATTAGTGCGCAACGGAATGCTGGTGGTCTGATGTCACCTTTGCAGGAATTCAATTAAGTTTCTTAAGACACTACACGATTGCACATATAAGCTGTCTATCCTATGACTATTGTACGAATTGTGTTAGATGAGAACAAAGGAGGATCAGCACACAGTCCAAGAGATATGACACTGTCGAATCTGATAGGTTGTGTAAAGTGTGAAATTTTTAGATTATCTTAATGGACCATAGTGCTTCAGATTGAATACGGAACTTGGGTAATTCATTGTTTACCAAAAAAAGCAATGAAAAAAAGAGCATGCGTTTACTGATATAATCACTAACGATCTAACCTGCCAATAAGACCAGACGATATACCATAAATCACCACTACGGCAAGCAGCACAGTCAAAAATAGTAGGGACAAGGTACAGCCCTTTACTTTTATTATTATTTTCTTGAGAGGCCCCCATAAGAAGCGATGAGATTGAATATTTTGTTTGGCGTAAAGCCAGCTTGTTCTCTTCTTGGCAGTAATATACCGCCGCCAAATATTATCTTCTTAACTACAACACGCATCTGGAAGTTTCAAATTAGTCATAAGGTAGAAGGATGGCATCAGCTTTAGAATTTTCAAGAGGTATGTTCGAAGTTGGAAAGGTCTATTAGGTTGTGTGCGTTGGCTTATTAGAGAAAAGTTTTAGATTCAAACCCCAGTTTAGATATTTCGAACAAAACGAATTATGAAAATATATTTCTTATGGCAACTTCTTTTTAGCAGATTTTCTGGCAAAAACTCTGCGAGTAAATAAAATTGCCACGAAAAGTTTCTCAAAAAAATCTGTAGTTCGGGATCGACCGCCACTCATGTATAAAATTAACACACACAACATAAGTAAAAGGAGAAGCTAGGTCGTAATCCTGACAGAAGGGTTGTAAACATTGTATGTATGTATGTATTTCAAAATGAAATAAATTTCTTCTGAAGGATTCTAATTCACGAACTCTAATGTATGAGTTTACTTAGGAGAGAAGGGAAAATAGTATGTCTTTACAATAAACCTCATAAGAAAAAATATTTTCAATTTAATATTGTATTCAGTTGGTGTGGAATTAATTAAAATTAATTGCTTAACATATTTCTTTAGTAATAATAATAAGAATTCTTTAATTGCTCTCCTTGAACTTACTGTATATAGGATATATAGCCTTCGTATAATACAGCAATTAGTAAATCCTGCAAATTAATGCCAAAATTATTATTTATCTTGCCTGTATTCGAAATGTCAAATTTTAAATGCAGATACAAGCTTTTATGGTTTTTATTTTCCATATTATTAGAAATAAAGGTCAAATGTCATAGTATTTGCATGAAATTTTGTTTTGAGTACAGTTTTAAGTAAAAGTAAATCGATAAAGATTATGCAGAGATTGAGAAAAATTTAAAAACTGGGCAACAGAAAAAAAAAGCAAAAACAAACTGTGCAACTGTGACAACAGAATATATTTTTCATCAAATTAAATAGCAACCAGTTGGCAACCTAATGCCTTAGGTTGATTAAAGTCCATACATAACATACATAATTGCATCACAACCCTTCAGTCAGGATTACGGCCTAGCTTCTCACACCACTTATGTTGTGTGTGCTAATTTTATACATGAGTGGCGGACCTACAGTTTAAAGTCGACTCCGAACGACAGATTTTTTTTTTTTTTTGAGAAACTTTTCATGGCAATTTTATTTACTCTCAGAGTTTTTGCCAGAAATCTGCTGAGAGGAAGTCGCCGAAGAAATATTTTTTTTCAATATTTCGTTTTTGATGTCTGACCGGGGATCTTCGAACCCTGGCCTTTCGTCTAATAAGCCAACACACTACCTACTAGACTACGGCGACTTCAGTCCATACATAACGTATATACGAATTAGGGAGAGCTATGTACATACATATCATAGAAACCGCTGTAGTAGATAGTGTGTTGGATTATTAGACGTATGGGCGCGGCTCAAACCCCAGTTCAGATATCTTAAACAAAACAAAAGAGAAAATAAGAGAAAATATTTCTTCGGCGATTTTCTATCAACAGATTTCTAGCGAAAATTCTGAAAGGAAATAAAATTGCCATGAAAAGTTTCTCAAAAAATCTTGCGTTCGGTGTGAAGTTTACGACTGAAAGGAACGCCACATATGGATAAAATTAATACACACAAGAGAAAAGAGAAGCTAGGTCGTAATCCTGACTAAAACTGACTGTGAGGTTCTGCCTAGAAGATTAAGTTAGTTCTTTATTGTCTTGAACCCCCCCATTTATGCTCTTCACAGAGGATAACATTAACAACATAGGAGAGTCAGGCAGTGTTACCTCTTGAGAATAAGTACGATTTACTTATCAACAAATCGAATATCTGTTTACAGAGTACGTTGTTTCTAGGCGACTTAAGATGGAACTGATTGCGTTCTAGCATTATCTGCACAGCAGAAAACACTCGATCAATGAAATTTAAAATAAGCCGGAAAAAAATCACAAGATTGAAGGAGATGCTTTATGATAGCTATCAGATCGCTGAAGGAATGAAAAAGAATGATTGAAAAGCAACAAGTGATTACTTGAATAGAAAGGAAACAACGCTTGGGAATTGTTGAATTTTATGGAGAAAATATGTGCAGTGCGGGAAATGGATTTGTCTACAAACAGATTTGGCGGTTTTTTGTGAAGAGCGAATTTGTGGTCGCCGTAGTCTAGTAGGTAGTGTGTTGGCTTATTAGACGAAAGGCCAGGGTTCGTATCCCCGGTCAGTCATCAAAAACGAAATATGAAAAAATATTTCTTCGGCGACTTCCTCTCAGCAGATTTCTGGCAAAAACTCTGAGAGTAAATAAATTGCCATGAAAAACTTCTCAAAAAAATCTGTCGTTCGGAGTCGACTTTAAACTGTAGGTCCCGCCACTCATGTATAAAATTAACACACACAACATAAGGTGTGTAAGAAGCTAGGTCGTAATCCTGACTGAAGGGTTGTAATGGCCAATTATGTATGTATATTTAGACTAGATTTACATGTGGCCATATCATGAGTCTACCGAGAAGCGAATTTGGACATTTTGGATCAAACCACTGGACCTTAAGATCATACGATTTGAGATATTAGATACGAGACATACGTAAACAATCATAATTTTTGACCTGAAATTTTATGAGATGAAAAATTGAAAAAAACCATTAAGAAGTGTCCTTAAGGGTCTAAAAATCCTGAAGTTTCAAATAGAACGTTTCAGGTTTATACCAAAAGCTCAAAGATGTTTTAATGAGCTATTAAAGGTTCTGATGTCAAGTTCTCTTATAGGTTGCCTGACCACTGCATTCTTTTTAAAACGGCAATTTAAAAGCGACGAAATACTTTACGTTTACGGGGAGACCCAATATTGTTGACAGCAAGAGAGTGCATGCAATATTGTGGTTAAGAAGAGGGCCTGCGCACTTCTGTCTTTAAACCTCATGGCCATCTATCGCACAAAAGCGATTTACACGGGCCACTCTCCTTTTGATAGGCATGCCGCCAAAATACATTGCGTATGGGTACCTCGATTGTCTTAGTGGATATTATCCGCTCGTTTTACAAAGACGTTGACAGCAAGAGGGTACTTGCAATATTGCTAGACTCTGCTGTACGCGCATAGATAAGAGGAGGACCAACGCACTTCTATCCTTAAATTCCATTGCAATACATTACACAATAGCGATTCTCGTGGGTTACGGGCAAATGACTTCTGCAGAAATTATAGGTCTGAGAAGGGAGAGGAAACTGTATTTAGCCAGGCTCTTTTTGTGGAAACACAGAGATTTTTGAACTCTCAGTTTCTGACGTCTTTGACTGAGCTTTGTAATACAAAGATTTCTGCAACGTCAAGATTAATTTTGAATTCGGGATGGTTTCCCCCAAGGAATGTTTGATACCCGGATAGAATAAATTGTGTTTTCCTTCAAAGAAGAACCTATATTTAAGCCAAATATTTAGGTCCTCAAATAAATATTTTTGAGTCTCTTAGGCAAATTTTCAATGTTTGTTTCAAATTTAAAAATTTAAACATTTAAAGAATCAAACGAACAATCGATAAGAAATCGATAATAAAATAGTGACAGAAAAGACAGGCAAAAGTTAGGTTAGGTTAGATTACCTCCTGGTAGCTTGCCGTTCACAGTCAAATAGACAAGCGGGCGAATTAAAGCCATAATTTCGTTTGATGTAATTAAAAGAAAAAAAAAACTAAAAATTCAGTGTACTTTGTAGTAAAACTGTAGTACACAGGAAATCAACCTTGTATCTCAAATTCAATTTTTGAATTTGAATTCCTTTGTACCGGAATGTACAAACACAATGTGTTACCATTTGAAAATATTATTTTAAAATTTCATTAGATTGTATTGTATTTGATTGTTTCTCTTTTGTTGGTTTGATTTGATTAATTTTCCATTTTGTGTTAAAATATGGAACAACAAATGTGTTGTTATTTTAATAATTACATATATACACACACACACACTTGTATATACAAAACAAAATATGCTAAATAAATATAAATGTCTACATATACATTTCAAAGTGTCTACATATACATACATATATATATAGAGCGTATCTTTATGCTACATATAGGCAGATACATACATACATCTATATGTATATGCGTATATAGTACATAAAAATGATAAATATTCGTATATGTGGAGTACATATGAAACAATGTATACTACATACATATGATAATATATTTGCTATATGTATACTCACATAAACAAACAAATACCTGTACATACATATGTACATATGTATGTATATTCATTCAATTGGAATTTATTTTCATTTTCTGCTTGAAATATTCACTCACCCATACAAATAATTTCAGCTAAACATGAGCCATTCAGTCAGTCATCATCTTGCTTTAATATTCTGCAATCCTAGTTTGTTCAAATCAAATTATGCATATATGAAGAAAACAACTACAATGAAAAAAAAGAAGAGAGAATATAGAAAAAAGAAACTCAATTAAATATTGTATTAAATTAAATAAAAAATGGAAATGAACTTCTATTACAATGTTAACTTAACTAACAAATCTATTCCAATTCACAAATTTTCTAATCTTGTACGTTTTCCTATATAATTTAAAAGTAAAAATTTAATTATTTTTTTATATTATTTGTGGATTTAATAGGAATATACGAGTGCCTACAACATATGTTGCATTATTACTCATTAAATGACTGACAAATCAGAAGAGAGTTAAAACAGGAGAAGCTGGAAACTTCAATTTTACTTTAGAACATCATGTTTTTTTTTTGGCAATTCTAAAACGCTTCACAAACGTCACAAAAATTATCCGTTTTTGAAGCG
>QOCX01000209.1:65785-101302 GCA_005959815.1 Sarcophaga bullata
TTAAGCCTATACTAAAAATAAATGCTAATGTAATGCCGTACAAAATTTCGAAAAGTAAGCCCCAGGTTAGATATCTCGCATAAAACAAAATATGAAAAAAATATTGATTCGGCGATTTCCTCCCCGCATATTTCTGGCAAAAACCCTGAGAATAAATAAAAATTGTCATGAAAAGTCTAGCAAAAATCTATTGTTCCGGATAGCCTTTAAACTGTAGGTCACCCCACTCATATAGAAAATTAATACACACTATAAGTAGTAGCAAAAGCTAGGTCGTAACCATGACTGAAGGATTATAATGATCAATTATGTATGTACATATGTAAGCATCATAAATCTTCCTTTAACCTAGTCATCTAAGGCCTGATTGCCTGAGTTAGATTATTTAGAAAATTTACAAATCCTTCACGTATACATATTTCAACAAACGTGTCTATCTGTGTCGTATTCACGCTTAAAGCCTAACCTTTAAAAATCCTTTACAAAACATATCATATCGATATTTTATAAAAAAAATTTTTCTTTTTTAATTTTTTTTTTTGTTTTTGATAAATCTCAAGTGAATTAAAAGTGTTTTACAAGTACAAAAAAAAATGGAAGAAAAAAAATCGAAAAAAACAAAAGAAAAACGAAAAACTGAATGAAATATGAAGAGGGGGGCAGGCAGTGTATAGGATATGAAAAAAAACTAAAGAAAATCACTGTAAAATAATGACACTGACCTTCTACAGTTGAAAATGAACTTGAATTATCTATTTGGTTTGGTGGGCGGAATACAATACAATATTTTTTGATTAAGGTGACCAGAGGTTTGTTTGTTTTTTGTTTTTATAAACGTTGTGTATGATTAAGTTTCATTTAATTGTCGTTATTATTATTTTGAATTTAAATTTTTTAAAGCTTTATTGATATATGTACATATGTATGGTCACCTTAATGTTAAACAATATATAATATTGTATTATTACACTTTTTTTTTTTCTAAACGTGATTGTTTCTCTCATGAAAAAAAAAAAATGTTAGATAGTTTGTGACAATTTTCCGGTGTATGAATTTTAATAGTAGACAGTAGGTTGATGTAATCAGATTTAAGAATGCATATGTATGTATGTGTGTACATGTGCATGAGTGTGGGTGGATGGGTAGTTCAGTTGTTGTTGTTGTTGCAATAGTTTTTTTTGTTTCTTGTGTTTTTCTCTACCGCTTTTTAAGGTCTATTATCTATTGTTATATCAGCGCTATTGTATGGATTTGTTTGTCTGCACTTTTTTTTTTATAACTTTAAAACGAAAATGGTTGTTGATTGAAAAAAAAAAAACACACACACACATTTTAAACACAAGTAGAGAAAAAAAAAAATAGACAAAAACAAAATCCCCAACTAAAAAATATAATTAAAGTTAATTGTAACTATGATTTCTAATGACTTTAGAGTGTCGTTCAAAATAGATAGAGGCACAGTCAGACAATTTGTTGCGGTAGTTGAAATAGTAAGACAGTGAATTGAGACAAAAACATAAAAATAAATGAAAATACAAATATATATACATAAAAGCTATATGTTGTATAAATATTCACACATATATGTATATGTATATATACATACAACTGAATGAAATAAGATGACGATAATCTTTGTCGTCATCTTATGATGATGATGATGCTTATGATGATGATGAGAAAATCGTGTTTACGAGTAGTTGAAATCATTATTGTACATTAAAAAACGCTATTCATTCTCTATACTTCTACTACAATACTCGATAAAGATTGTTTACAAAAAATTTCTATTCGTAGTCGCCGTAGTCTTGTACATGGGTAGTGTATTGGCTAGACGTGAAGCCAGCGTCCTGAGTTTCATCAGGAAAACAGGAATGTGGAAAGCATTTAAAGTCCGCCTATATTGGTTAAAGCACGATTTTTATTTGTCTAGTTAATATTTTCAGTTCTAAGTCAAGTGTTTTCAGTGTAGTCGGTTGGTTGTTGGCTTATTAGACGTGAGAGGTCACGGTTCAAACCTCAGATCAGACATCTCCAACAATACGAAATATGAAAACCAAGTATTTCTTTGGTGACTTCCTTTCCTTCCTTTAATAGTAAAAACTCTGGGAGTAAATAAAACTGCCATAAAAAGTTTCTCAGAAAAATTTATCGTTCGGTGTCGACTGTAAACTATAGGCCCCAATACTTATGGATAAAATTAAAACATACAGCGTAGGTGGTGTAAAAAACTAGGTTTCAATACTGACTAAAGGGCTGTAATGATAATTTATGTATTTATTTTATTTATTTATTAATTAAAATACAATTACAAATTAATATTTAATTTTTTAACAGACTAGAGTCTCTCGTGGTAATCGAACCCAAGTACCTCATGCTAATTGTCTAGCACAATACTCACTAGACTACCACGGTAAGCAGTTTCACAGTTTTTACAAATAAAACCTGCAATGTATTAACAAATAATAGGGACAATCTCATTTCACTCAGTTCCAATATTAATAATACGTAGAACGTACGAACAAATAATAATTAGGGCAACCACATTTTATTCAATGACATGTCAAAACCATTACGTATACTGTACTGTTATTGGTAGATGACATTGTGATTTTGGTGTCATTGCCTTTAAATTAAAAATAATTTTGCAGTCATTATTTAAATTTTACAATCATGTCTTAAGCCACTTTATAGTGAAGTATGTTTACGTATTTTGGAGTAGTAAGGGTTAAGGTCACAATATAACAGAAGCTGGATTTTAAGCTCAAAATCTTTTAATAGAGTGTTGCTTTATAAGGAAAGGTGCTGAGACCATAAAGTGCTCAAAAAGAAAAATAGTTTACGAGTCCATTTAAATAAAACTCAAAGAAACTCGTCATAAAAATTAACTTTTCAAGTTCTGACTTCTGCTTAAAACCTTCAGTTTCAAGGCGTCCAATAAAAAAGAGACAAGTTTGAAGTCCTTTTCATTAAATAAAAGGAATAACATGATAGGGTCCTACGAAATAAGGATTACTGTGTTTAGGTCGAAGAAAAATCTTATGTGCGTCACATGTTAAAAAAGGCATACGACTTAGAGCACACTTCAAAAAAACTATTGGTCACAAAGGGGACGATTCGTACATTCAGAGGAATATGACAACCCGGCTTGTGTGGATATACTTGAGTGCAATATGTTACCCCTTTGCCTAGGACGAATTACCATTGAGGTGATAATTTATCTAGGGCACCAGTATCAAACAGTTCACAAAAGCTATAAAATGGTAGTCTTACGGAAATCAAGAATCTTTAATGGAGAGTCTTTTTTAGTTGCCGGTTGCTGCCCTCACTAGTATCATATATGAAAATCAGGTGTTTTCTTCTGGCTTGCTTTCAAGCCCAGCAGGCTCCAAAAATGTGATTTATTCTCGTGCAGCGCCCTATCAAAAAAACGGATTATGCCTGGTTATGCCTGGATAGTTTGATGCATGACTCAATGATTACATACGATTTTAAACAAGTGCCTACCATGGGTTGACGCATAGATGACACCGTGAGATGAAAGAAGGCAAGCAATTAAAGCATGATAATTTACGTGTGTCTAAACTATTCAATTGAAACTGTGACAACGACCTTTCATGGATGAAATAATTTTTGGATAAAAAATTTGACAGTTAGTGGCCTCGTTTGCAACTATTATTATGTAGATTGTATTCTTTCTTAAATACTTTGTGTTTATTTGTGATTTGTAAGTTAGCCAATGTGATTATGAATGTTGTTAGAATGATTAGGTTTAAAACGATTCGGCTTTTGTTTAATTCTATCAGAAATGATACTAATTAAGATCTTAAATTCCCAAGTCACTGGTTACAAAATGTATAGAAAAATATGAGAAAATGGTAAAGGGAAAGAGAAAGAGAAAGTAAGTCAAATAACATTAATTAAATTGGCAACAATAAGGCCAGAAGCTTACTATGACAAGTCAGTTTTAAAGTTATATTAACAATAAACACAAAACTCATGCTTTACAGTCGAGATAAAAACTAAATCAATGACAGGCAAATAAAAGAAAAAACCGAAAACCATATTGTAATGCCTTTGAAAATTGTTTACAATTAAGTTTTATTTTTTTATTGCTTTATTGTATCGAATAATCAGCTTCATAATGTGTTTATTTAACAATTCAAATGAAAACAAAAAGTTTATGCATCTGTCTTGCTTTCCACTGTACATGCAATTAATTAGAGATTATTTTTGTAGCTGCTTATTATACACGTGGTGGGTTGGTCTTTAAAATCTGTCACAAAATGTATCTGTTCTGTACTGACAATTTGATTTATTTTCCAATTTACTTTGTAAAATCATTTCTATCTGTCAATCGAAGATTTGCTCGTTTTTCTTTTTTTTTTTTTTATAATCAATTGTAATTAATTTAGAAATTCAATGTTACTGTTACTGTTTTGTTTTGCTGTGTTTTTGGTTTATTTAGAAAAACAAAAATGAGAATCACAACATGAGCTAGCTTTTGTTAAAAAAAAATCAATGTTTTTTTGTTTATTGTTGTTAAATGATTTAAAATCCGTCATTAAAATAAATTGTTTCACTAACAATTAGAAATTTTATTTCGTATTTAAATTTCACTTTCCCACAGAAGAAGCAAATTAGAATTCATTGTATATGTAAACGAGGAATACTATCGTAGACAATGGAAATTTTAGATCAATTTTATATTATCATAACAATCCAAGTGTATTTTCTCTGATCCAAGAAGAAATCCTTATTTTGTTTCAGCGTTGCCAGTAATTTTTTTTTCGAAAAAATTTTTATTTCTGGGAAAAAACCTTGTTGCTACAAAATTACCAAAATTTCCAAACGGCCACCGGTGCACTCTGTTGGTGTTTCTATGCTACTTTTGCCCGGGACTAATAAATTACACGATATTTTATTTAAAAATGTAAATATCTCTTGTCTCAATAAATTCCATAATAATTTATTGAAAAAATTTAAAATTGAATTTTGTCGAAAAACCTTGTGTTGTTAGGAAACAACTTTAATGAAAACTTTTTCGCACCTCCAAAAACTTGGGAAAAAAAAAGGAGATTGGGCATATGGCAACGCTGTTTTGCTTTCACTCATTGTTAATCATTTAAGAAAAAAAAAATTGCCATTCCGTTGCTATGATAAGTTCGTTCTTCGTTAATTAAATACATAGTTGGCCATTAAACCCTTCAGTCAGGATTACGGCCTAGCTTCTCACACCACTTATGTTGTGTGTGTTAATTTTATACATGAGTGGCGGGACCTACAGTTTAAAGTCGACTCCGAACGACAGATTTTTTTGAGAAACTTTTCATGGCAATTTTATTTACTCTCAAAGTTTTTGCCAGAAATCTGCTTAGTGGAAGTCGCCGAAGAAATATTTTTTCATATTTCGTTTTTAATGTCTGACCGAGGATTCGAACCCTGACCTTTCGTCTAATAAGCCACCACACTACCTACTAGACCACGGCGGCCTCTTCGTTAATTAAAGAAAATATTTCGTAACTCTTTACCATAAAGTTTCGTTAGAATAATTTACTTCCTGTATTATACAAATCAAATAAAAATGATGGATTAAGGTAAAAAGTGTATGGATTAGCATGCAGCATAAATTGAATATCGGAATACATTGACGCCTGGGAACGAGTCTTGTGAATTTCATTAGATATGCTGGATACCATTAATTCGATTCGATAACAATAAATAATTCATCGATTGTTGTTCCTATTATCTATTATTGTGTTTCTAATTTAAAAAAAGTTATCGAAGTTTTATTACAAAGAACCACTGACCCCATTTAAGTAGTGTTAACAACTATATCCTGTTGTCTATTCTTTTCAGCACTTAAAAATAAATAAGAAATTGCGTTTAAAGTTTATTAGAGTCCGAAAGTATATCAGGATCAGTACTAAAGCAATACTTGGCACTTGTTTTTTCTATGGCGTTTAGCAGCATATGTTGTCTACTACTGACACTCTCAGATTCTCAGGTATTGCATTAGTCGTCAACAGATCAGAATAAAATCACAAAAACAGCCAGATTCTGTTCTGTTACCGGCAAACTTATTTCTTATATTTCTAGAAGGAATCACTAAAACTTACAATATATCCTCTCGATGAAAAGGGATTAAAAGCGAAAGAAATACGATTTAAATTTCAAAGTTATTTTAAAGCTGTTAGATTCAGTCGTAAATCATACTTAAAACATGAGCATTCGACAAAATCCGCTTCGGTCATATCGGCATATCGATATTCTCGATAGTTTATTGAATCTCTATACGTTTAACATGACATCGAGCCATCGATTGAATGTTAAACTCTTGTCTAGACCGGTTAATAGGCATTTGTTAGTGTTATTTCTCGGCCTCTTCTTCATGTTTATCAAAGTACGAAGCGCTTAAGTGAGCATTGATTATTGCAGCAAAATATCAACTGTTAACAGGATTTTATTTGACATTATTTCACTGCAATGCGTATACGTTTTTGAGATAATTTGCAGTAGTAGATGATACGAGGAGCCATCACAACATTTCTAAGGCTAAACACAGCAGTTAAATCAATGACAATCAAATTGTATTTGCCAGGCAAATAAAGTAAAGTCAATGCAATTTGTTGCATTCTACTCCCATTTTATCCCCTTCTTTAACATTCTTTCAGGTATTTGAACACAATAAAATGCACAAGTAGGGGACATCCCCAAGGTGAGAAACAATAAATGTTGAATAGTATGGCGATTTAGTAAGGATTTCGAGGAGATTCACAGATGCACTACAAGACCGTTGATATATATGTAGGTACAGTTTCCATGGAAAAAGTCTAAAACCTAGGCTAATAATTGCTCCTTTATCCGTCATATTGGACTGATTTAGCCATTAATGACTATTTCTAAAGAAATTACTTGCTAGAAAAAGTTTTGAGTCCAAAAAGGACATCAGCATTACGAAACAAATCAATTTTGAAGAGCAAGTCACAGTTCTTGGAAGGAGTAAACAAGTTTGACACAAAAAAAGTTGATCAAAGTTTATGGAGCCCAAAAAGAGACTGCAGTGGGAAAATAAAATGATTTTATCTAGCAGAAGCGCTTACACAATTTAAATGCATTGTGAAAAATATTTCGAAAACAAACCTCGTATACGAATTGCAACATTAATTCCTTATTATATTGACTTTGTTTTCTTTCAATCGCAATTTTATTTTAATAACAGGCAACCAACTTTTAATTTTAAAATCTATCTCTGTTCAGTGACTCTATTATTGTTCGTTAAGGTCAATTAACACTGTAAGAAAAAGGTCGTTACAATTAAAAAAAAATAAACGTTTTTTTAGATGATTGAACACGGCATTATTGATATTGTTTTCAGTGCAACATTGTAAAGAAATATTTCAGCAATTTGTTAACAATTAACAAGTTTATGAGATTTTTGTTGATATTTCTTTTTTTTAATAATTTTTACTCTGTTTTGTTTGTATTTATGTTTTTAAGGTGTTAATTTCAAAGATGTGAATAAATAAGACTTCATTAAAATTTAAAAAATAATTTTTGCTTTAAAATGGAATGACATTTCTGTTTGTAGGTTGAGTGAGTGAGCGAGCGAGCAAGCATTCGTTATGCCATTGACATGATACAACAAGAGAATACAAGAGAATTCAAGGTACAATGTCAAGTGGTGCTTCATATGAGTGAGTTAGTAGTGGATGATGGTGTTTGCTGGGGATTTTGCTGTCTCTATGCCTCCTCTTCATTTCTTCATTTGGGCTATTAGACTTCTTTTTATGTTCATGACAGCATGACTTCTTCATGTCTCGACTTAAGGAAGAATACAAAAACAATAATAACAACAACAATAATAACAAAAATATGTTATTTTTATTATTATAAAAAAAGCACACATTAATTTGAAATTTTGTAGAAAATAAAAAAAAAAATGATTCGGTTGGTTGGATTGTCAAGTCAAAAGCAGTTTATTGAACTTATTATTAAGTACGGAGTTTAAGTCCAATTTAACATTATTTTCAAGGGATTTTGTGTCTCATTTTTTTTTATCTTTTTGCTTCTAAATTCAAAATTAATGAAGTCTGTAAGACACATATTATATTCTGTTCAAAATAATACAAAATCAATGATGAAAACAATTATGGAAACATTTTTTAAATTGGATTTCGTAAAATCATATTTCATCATTAGGTTTTTAATTTAATTAGCATTTCTCGTTCAGATATGCTAATAAGTTCATTACACTACAAATTTTAATATAATTTTGAATTTTTTTTTAATTTGCAAAAAAAAAAATCTTTTTTGTCTACGCAGCAAGACAATGTCAAAAATGTTCAGTGAGATGTAATGCTAATAACAAAGCCCGTTAATTATTGAGTTTTATTATTTTATGCTATTGAAAAATAATCTGTAGCAATGAAATACCTTGACAGATGCCAGGGACTGCATCTACTTATTCAACGACGAACTGCGTCACTGGCCATACGGCACACTATATAAAAAATCTCTTGATAGACGCATTTGGTGAGTAATTGAAGTTGATTGAACAACCAAGATAATGCGATTTGATTTCCATAAATACCGACATGTGCTCACTGTATAAGATCAGGAGGAGATGGCTCAACTGACCCTAATTTTCATTGAAAAATCATCTTCAGTAATGAGGCCCATTTTTTGGTTGAATGGGCACATGAACAAACAAAATCATCGTATTTGGGACGATACTAACACTCATGAGATTCAAAGTAGTCCAATGCATTGCGAAAAGCCACTGTTTAACATGAATTTTAGGCTAACGGCCTCATCGACTCAACACTGTCATCAAAAAGTACTATCGATTGATGATTACCAACATCTTCTGGCTAAAAGTAAATTAACTATACAACAACGACAACATATAGCTTCAACAGCACGGCAATACATGCCGCAATGTATACTTTGCATAAACGATTTGAGAGCATGATCACTCACGTGCAGGTGATATTAGTTGGTCACCGAGATTGGTGGAACTGGACCTAATAGACTTTTGCTTGTGGGATTCTATTAAGACGCATGTGTTTGCAAATAACCTACAACGCCCAAAGGTCATCGAAAACAAAACAACACAAAATCGGTCAAATTCAGCCTGATTTATTCGCCAGTGAACATTTTGGAACCAGCGCACACAGAGAAGCCGTGAGTATATTTGCCATACATTCATAATTGTTTATTACAACCCTTCAGTCAGGAATATGACCTACATATAGTGTACATAGACTTTTTGTACGGTGTACATTTACTTTTTTTCTTTGACTGTATATTAAGATTGCCTATTATAACTGCATTAACTTCACCACTTTCTGTAAAATAACTCTGGATCTTTTCAAACTCTTGCTTCAAAGATTTTTAGCAGTGGCCCTGACTTCTTTTAAAATGAAGATGAAGTGGCTAGCAATAAAGAAAGCCACTATCTTTCGAATACATGGGGCATATCACTAAGGCAATACGGACTTGTCCTTCCAGTGATCTCCACAAGCTGCAACGCCAACATCCAATTGACTTGTTTATCCGGCTTGTAGCGAAATGAAGATATTATCTTTCCGAATGTAAAATGCTACAGCATTGGGTCACACTAGTAGCTTCGGTAAACTTACAGACTGCCCTGGCTCCGGCTATTTCAACAACAACACAATTTTCAATGACATCCCTATGTCTTGAAACTCATATAAGAGTTACCTTCCAACAATCTGAAATTTAACTAAGAAATCCTGTCCATTCATAGACGATGATTTATGTCGTGGAGATGTCCGTTAGAGACGTGACTGTAGCCTAGCTTGACGACAAATGCAATGAATTTTAGAGAAAAATTAACACTATCCCACAAACATCACGTCGCTTTCAAATTGGCCATGACTTCGTTACTTAGAATGCTACATTGGTTAGGCAGAGATTAATATCAGAACTCTTAACATGCCATACTTATTTAGCACTGCAGCTAAATATTTGAAAATTTCCATCTCCGAATAAAACGATTCGAAGTCGAATTTGGATTTTAAATTTTTTTTTCTACCTGAATTCTTCAGTGAGACAAAAGGAAAAGTTTTTAGATTTCAAATTTTCTTTGAAATCAGTTTTTCATGTTGTTTTTGTTGTGTGAAATAATTTAATCCTGTTTTAAAATGTTGCATGACCTTTAATTAAAACAAACTGCGAAGAAATTTAACACGGGCATATAATTACCAGGTGTGTTAAATCATGTTCTACTTGTTCTTTTATTTTTCTTTGTGTTCCTTTTAACATTTTTTGTCTTTGTTTTGTTTGATCATTTAATATTGTATTACGCTACCATATAAAAGTCTGTACTTAATTAATCACAAAAACAAAACACAAAAAGGAATTAAAAACAACAAAAAAAAAAAACACATTAAATTGGCATTAACTTCGTTAAGGTCAAAATTTTATATTATGGAAGCCAAGTAAATAACAGTACATAGTAGGAGCGTAACAACGACATCAGCAACAACAGCAGCAACAACAACAACAACCACCATTAAAGTTTTACAATGACATGAATTCAATTTAAAAGGTCACACAAAAGATATAACAACAACAAGATAACCGAAATGAAAGAAATTAGAGAGGAAAAGAAAATGACAAACAAAACGAAATACAAAAATAAGTGAATAATTACAGTTACAAATAATTTGTACAGTTTTACAGAGGATGTTAAGAACAAAACATTCCCACCACCAACCACAACTAGCACTATATGCACCACTACATACAGGTTACTTTTGAATAACTGGCTAAACACTGTCGAATAGTTTGGCTAAAACCAATGGCTGGCTGGTAGAATCACTTATTGCCATTAAGTCTACCAGTCGCTAAAACGTCAGAATTAATTTAAAAAAATGCTGGTGTTTTCTACAATTTCTTCATTTAGTCGCGAATAGTTTCACAACCGCAATATTATTTTAATGTGCACGTTATTCTCTTCAGTACGAGCTACGAAGGTTGGCCGGAGAGTTTACAAACTATTATTGAAGCTTAGTTGCTACATATATTTTGAATATTTCCCTTCAGGGACTTATTGAAAATATATCTCACTGCGAATTATTTCCTGCTAGGAATGGTACGAAGGTCGATAATGTGAATTGGAGAAGGTTAAATGTGGGGGGGAAAACGCATGAAATGAAAAACCAAACGACTTTAGGGCTACTATTAGTCTCTCCAATTTGATTTTTGTGTCTAAAGCTTCTACCAGTCAACCAAACTATCTTAGGGATCGATGGACTGAAACAGCTTTACACGACTTAGGCACGATTATTGATCAATATCGGGATTGTAGGCAATACACCTTAACAGCATTCTTTAATATATAATACGACAGTGTTAAAATTTGAATGATTTTAGAGCAAAAGACTTCATTCGTAATTACCAAGCAAGACGATCATTTCTTCTTACATGGGCAACTATAAGACATTAATGAAAGTGGCTAGAGGTACCCCACAGAACGACTTATTTTACACCTTAATTAGCTTTATGTTATCAATTCATTTCTAATTGAACTCTACAAAACTACTACTACTCATATCCCGATCATATGAGTATCATATGATTACCTGGGGCAAGTTCAGTACGTGCTAACTAACGGTGCTCTTGATAGACCTAGATAGATAGGTACTGTGGAGAGAATTTTAATTCAGACCAAACCAAGTTAATACAATTTGTTAAGCAAATGAAATTTCTATTTCATTTCTATGATTATTCTAAGTATCTGTATGTAATGCTGGACTAAAAATCCAGCTGAAAAAGCAGCATAAAATCGAGTTCAAAGAGGCACAGCGGCTTAATACACGCGTAAAAAGTTTTGTTGTGGGTGGAGACTGATACGAAAATTTTACTATGAATGTACAAGATCCTAATCGTACTTATACTCACTTTCGGAGCGCTAGTATATCTCTTTCGAATACATGGGGCATTGCAAAGTTCGGCCGGTATTAATATCACTTGTACTTCCAGTGATCTCCATAAATTACTACGGCAACTTGTAACTTGTAGCGAGACGAAGTTATTATTCTTCGGGGTCTGAAATAGTAGAGCATTGGTTCATACTAGTAGTAAATTTGCAGACTGAGTGTATAAGAGCTTCACTCTAATAACAGTTTTAATCGATCTGGAACAAAAGGGACCCTAATCGGGCTTATACTCACTTTCGAAGCGCTAGTATACCTCTATCTTCACTATCTTTCTAATACATGGGGCGTTGTAAAGGTCGGACGGGTATTAATATCACTGGTATTTCCAGTGATCTCCATAAATTACTACGACAACTTGTAACTTGCAGCGAGACGAAGTTATTATCCTTCGGGTCTGAAATACTAGAGCATTGCTTCATACTGTTAGCATCGATAAATTTACAGACTGAGCGTATAAAAGCTTCACTCTAATAACAATTTTAATCGATCTGGAATGTTCTACTAGAAAATTTGCTCGATTAATATACGTACTGAGATCCAAACTTACATAAAACTTGGCAAAAATTATGGAATTAAAGCCTTAACGAAAGAAGACTTCAAAAAAAACAAATCGGCAGAAACGTCAGATTAATTCTAAAGCAACTAGGCATCATTTAACATGTCAAGGAATAAAGAAAATATTTGTTCTTCAAGTTGATGAAATCGATTACACATGTGAATGCTACTTTATCGATAAAATCGAGAAAAAACTAAGTTCATGCCACAATGAACTAAGATAGTCAGCGGAAGAGAAGGCGTCTTAAGAGTTCTCGAAACCAACATACTATGAACGGATGAATATTTTTTGTTAAAGAAAGTTTAATTTATATGGTTCAAGCTACATCAAGCAAGTGTTGTATGTTATATAGTTAGCATAATGTATGTTCCATTACGACCATCCAGAATTCAACAACATATTTGGAATTTCTAAAGAATATTCTTATCACAAAACGTGCTGTAAATCACTATATTGCTCATGAAGATAATGATGCGCATATAATTTGGTTTTCATTCAGAAATGTAGATTTACTTTCACTTCCGTATCTAAAACGTATGGGGAATCCTTGTAGATAAAATTTACGAAAAGAGAAACCATATTTCGACCATCAATGATCTGAAGAGTAAATTAGGCAGTCCTGAACGAGTAACTAGGCTAAATCCCATACCAAAACTAATATTCAAATAATAAATTGTAGTCGCCGTAGTCTAATAGGTAGGGTGTTGGTTTATTAGACGTGAGGCCGGCCACGAGTCTTTGGCAACTTCTTCTCAGAAGATTGCTGGCAAAAACTCTGAAGAGTAAATAAAATTGCCATGAAAAGGTTGCTCAAAAATCTATCGTTTGGAGTCGACTTAAAACTGTAGGTCCCACGAATTATGAATACAATTAACACACACAACATAACTGGTTTGAAAAGCTAGATCGTAATCTTGACTGCAGTGTTGTAATGACCAATCCTATAAGCATCGGGTGTGTTCTGGAAATCAAGTAAACTTTTTGTCGAAATGCTTTCAAAGCACATAAAAGATGTTCTGTGCATAAAAATTTTTGCGAAAAAAATTTACTGCGGCCAAACGAATGTATATGGCTGTTTATAAAGAACCCCAATAGCATATGTATCTAAATTGTCGTCATTACAACGAACCATTTGGACACTTAACGTGTAATATGCTATTGAGTTGAGATTATAAATCACAACCCTCGTGTATTTTTGTTTCTTTTTTTTTTTTTTTTTTAATAAATTTTGTCGAATCGTTAAAGTTCGTTTTTATATTTTGTGCGTTAATGTCGACTTTTTGACCTTGACCCCCTTTTTTTTTGTACTGTTATTTTAATGGCGTCACAAATGGTTTTTTTTCTTAAAGCAGAGAAATAAAAACCAGAAATACAAATCGTATACAAAAGAATACATACATAAATAAATAAAGAATACGCAAAAAAAAAGGAAAAAGAAAAAAAGAATCAAATAAGAATAACAAGAGAATATCAAATAAATACGTTTGTGTTTGGTTGTTGGTTTTAGATGGCATTAAGAAATTATGAATATAAAATCAGGCACTTACCCACACTTATATTTCTGCAAACACTCGTACATCCCCATTCATATGTACGTATAATACATACACCAACATTCATAAATAACCATTAAGCCACCATTATTTATTGTTAAGGAAACGGATATACTGGAATTGCTTGGAATTGCTTAAAATTGTTGCCATTTTAAGGCCCCTCTAGTTATACTGGCTTTTGACAGACTGGTATACCCGCCGTCCACATAATTTGTCAGCTTAATTAGAGGAAAAATTGTTTTGTCGTGACCACAACTACAATAATTCATGGCTTTCTCTTCCTGTCATTTTCCTCTGTGTTCTATGGTTTCGCTTTTACGTTTTCATTTCGTTTCGATTTTATTAACGATGTTTTATGACAGAAGCCATCATTTTTATTTTTTCTTTTTTTTTATTTTTTTTTATAAATTGTTATTTCAACTTGAGGGTAGACGCCGTTGCATTGCATCCTCTTCCTAATTGTCTTCATTTATATATTGTCGGTCGCTGAAATGGAAAACGTTATTAGGTGGTAAAATTAATAATTTTTCTCATTTTTTAATTGTGTTTTTAAATTCACACTAAATTGAGTTCTTAAAGGAGACAATTATAGCCAACAGGAAATGAAGTGACCATTGAGTTTTCGAATGCAGATATATTACCTTGAGGGAACATTTGCTTTGAGTAGGTATATTCTCTCAGCACTACCCCTATTGCAGATGTAATTTCGATAAATGCTAGTTGAGTGAGTTGGTTATTTTTGAACAAAAAACTCAATTCGGATTAAATACGGTGACATAAAGATTTAACAACTCACGTCAACACATTTATATCTACAAATGAAGCTATCAAGAATTGTTACTTTGCTTAAGAAGTGAAAGATTGGTAAGTGTTTGCTTGGGATTTCTAGAGTCTCATGTATACGAATACTTTGTTTTTTTTTATAATGACTTTGAACCAACCACTGCCAAATCTGGTGAAATTTCGATACTTTTTTCCTGAAGACACGAAATGAAGTTAGAAATCTTCAAATACATACACGGTGTTAGTTGACAGCCTAACTATTTAAAAGCCTAAGTTTAAAGGGCAGAGAATAGATCCACGATGACCTTAGCTAGGTTTCTATTGCATTAGCATTAGGAGAAAAGTAATCGAATACTAATTTTAAGGTTGATTAAAGTAATTTCTAAACTTTCTGCAATACTTTGTAATATCCTCTCGTAAGTACATAATTGTGGATATTAAACAACCCAGATAACTCGAATTTCATTTTGCTGACTATTAAATTAGAGGATTTTCCGACGTAAATACGTTGAACTTCATATTAATATGCCGTCCAACATCGACTTTGTTTAATCCAATTCGGGGAACATATCGGTTAAGTTATGTGGAAGTAGAGGAATATCTGTGGTACAATTTAGATATTCAAGTCGGTCATTCATATAAAATGTGTGTATAACTGAGTTCAGTACGATGCTGAAAACCATGGGGTGTGAAAGTATAATCTTATCGTTTTCCAGTGTTTATCCAAACAGGATCGTTGTGCAAATCTAGCTGATTTCGTAATCTGTTAAGCCCTTGCATTGAAGAACGTTTCAGATTGTTTGATTTTGATAAAGTCAGTGAAGGTATGTGAGGCAGCTCCATAAGCGTCTTTTTTTTAATAAAAAAAATATCAATTTCAGCTTGTATAAGATCTCTAAAGTAAAAAGACCATATCCTTTGGAGCACTGAGCCCTATAAACGGTAGTCAATTAATGCATTTACTGGACCTAATATTGTTTGTTGGCGATAAAAAATCATGGTTATTTAAAATCCTAGGATTAGTAGACTAATGTTGCAAAGGCAAGTCCAATGAAGGTTCAACTTAAAAACAATCCCTGGAGAAATTTCTGACTACTCCAAAGTAGGTAACGTGCAGTTTTGTGTCTAACGGAATCCCAATAAGTTGATTGACCACTCGATGTAACGACCATTCTCATTCTAAATATTCTATTAAACAACAGACGGTGTGTTGCCGTTACATCTAATGTAGAAAATGTAAAGGGAATTGCTATAAAACTCATATGCCAGGAAACACAAGTGGAGAACACCCAAATCGTACATGAAGTGGACAACTTGCCACCAAAGTAAACAGCAGAGGCACTATATGGGGTGTTCAAAAATTTTGGTGAGCTACTTATTATGCTACTTATTGGAAAGGTGGAAATTTATATACGCAAAGGAACTGTGAAAGGACTTATAATGACTTTTAAAAAATTATTTTTTTTTATACAAAATAGAAACAGAAAGTAATAAAAAGCATTACTAAACTTAAAGACTAATTATGTTATATAAAGATTGTATTACATGCAAATAAAATTGGCCATTATCAGCCTTTAGTCAGGATTTCAACCTAGCTTCTCACATTACTTGTGTCAAATATGCATTACCTAGCCACACGATGTATTTTGTTGGGTTTAGAAGAGCTACATGTAAAGACAAGGTGTTTTTTATAACCATACATACATTTATAGTGATTATAATCAGAATTATGATTACGACCTAGTTTCTCACAACAACTTATGTTGTATTATTTTTACACATGAGAGGTAAGACCTACAGCCAACTCCGAACGAAAGATTTTTAAGAAACTTTTTATAGCAATTTTATTTTACTTTCAGAGTTTTTGCCAGAAATTTTCTGAGTAGAAGTTACTGCAGAAATATTTTTTCATTTTTCGTTTTGGTAGAGGAATTTGAACCGTGTCCTCAGTCTAATAAGTCAACACACTGCCTACCATGCTAAGGCAACTTCTAAGAGATAATATTACATTTCGAAAGTAATTAGAAAACATTTCTAAATCTTAAAGCAATAGAAGAATTTAGTTACAAACGTTGCAGGACATATATATCCTTTATGGATTTCATGGAAATCATTTTAAAATATAAAAAATAATGGATAATGCATCATAGTACATAAGTAACCATTAGAAACACACTCGAATTTAATTTAGAATTTTTACTTGAATTCGATTTTTATAATCCTAAAATATCCTGCTAAAATCTTTAATCACAGCCATCCATAACTAAAGGCCTTTGCCATAAAACTAAATCAAATCAACACAAAAAACAAAATTGATTATCTAAATACAGATTTTTGTTGAATTTTATTTCATATCGAATATATACAGTGGCGAGCAGAAGTGAGTGCATTGAGTTTATCCGAGTTATTTTCGTTTTTTCTTTATTGTTATTTGTTACGAATAAAATAATAAAGAATAAAATTAATTTCTTCTTTTTTATTTGATTGTATGGTTTTGTTTTTATGGATAAAGAAATCCAGTATCGTGAACATGCACTCACTTCTGTTCGCCACTGTATGTATGTATGTTTGTATGTATGTATGAACAACAACGACAACAACAATAATAACAAATGGTGACTGGAAAATTTCAATAAACATTCAGAGAGTGAGTATATTTGTTTAATAAATGCGCTCGAACCGAACCATTATCTAAAGGTCAAATGCGAGAGACGATACAGGATTAAAGCGAATCGGTGAAATAAAATGGAAAGAAATGAAGAGCAAAGAAAAGATAAAAAAAAAGAAATCACCGAAAATGTTCAAATAAAAATCCATTCAGCAAATTATTTATTTATTCTTTTATTATTTTTCTTCTCCCAGTTAGTTTTGTTCATCCTTTTTGAATATATTTTTTGATTTTATTTCATGTTTTTTATTTTTTTTTTTATTAAGAATTTAAACGAGCACACCAACAATGGTATTGTGTTAGTGTGCCAGTCGGTTGGACGGTCAATTTAATCTTACAATTCTTTATTTTTTTTCTTCCTTTTTTCTTTATTGGGAAACAATTTAAAATCTAAGACAGCAAATATTTTGAAATGAAACTTAAATTTTATTCAAGGATGGATGGACGGCGACCATTTCTTAGGAATTGAAAAAGTTGAACCAAAAGGAAAGAAAATGAATTTCAGAGTGGACGAAATGTAGACTGTTTTTAAATGTTATCTCTGAGGATATAAGAGTCCAGCTAGCAAGAAGACTAAGGATGCAAGAGCGTTTTCATGAAATAGATGTTAAAATATGTACACCATACAGTAAAACAGACTGAATACAAAAAGAAAAATTACCGTTATAAACACGTGTATACTGGTAACAAAATATTGCTTTAAAATCAAGAGAAAAAAAACTACTTCAATTTGCAAAACAATATGGAATCTTAGGTGAAAGAAAATAATTTTACAAAAAAAATTTTTTTTTTCAGTTTTTCTGTTGACTTTAAGACTTTTCAGAGTTGTATACAAATATGACGTATTCTTTACTAGGTCAGAGTGTAAGAAAAACTTGGCTTATTATAAATTTTCAAAGAGCTTTACAAAAAAAAAGTATAAATCGCAACCGAAATGTGCAATCTTTTATGTCCCTAGCACATAAATCCAGCTAAATTTAACAGTTAATGTTAGCTATGAGGGCCAATGGAGTTTGCAGTTTATTTGCATATATCAGTGACTTAAGAATGTTACAAAAGAAAAGATTTAACGAGTTCATATTGAAAGATCTCGATGGCCAATTCACATCATCTTCAATTCCTTTGCGTAAGAGATCAAATCGAATGATGTATGAGCGTGACACACTGACACTGTCCTATCCTATCGTTGGATTGCAGCTCATCCAATTTTGGGTAAAAAAAAATTTGATAATAATCGACATATAATATGCTCGCCATTAACAGCGACAATATGACCAACGACGTTCTTAAAGATACACCGACTGATGATATCACCAGCCTGTTATAGTGACTTTTGCAGAATGCTTGAATTTCATGTGAATTGGTTATCGTCTCAAATCCAAAAATTTTGTTTGTTCGCGTAACCTTTCACCTAGAAAAGGCCACATCGCTGAAGATGATTTTTCATTGAAAATTGGGTTCAACTGGCAACTGCCCCAGAGTCAAAAACAAAAGTTCTACAAAAACGAAATTTCTTGCCTATGATCGTCCACGATGATCTTACAATAGACTGCATAAATGACAACTAACTAGTTCACGTATCTATTCATCAAGAAATCGGCCTTATCGCTAAAAATGCTTTTTCACTGCGTTATCTATACTCAATCACCTGCAGTTCTTGATTCAGTGGAATTTTGTACAAAATTCGTCAAGTTGTGACCGAATTCTTGTGTACGACACGAAATCGACCGTCTCCGATTCTACTGTACATGGACAGCGCCGACGTTTCCGGCAGATCTTAAATTTATAGGTGTTGTTGGTCAATCGTTTGCTAAACGAATGGACTGAAATTTCTCCACTACATTGCGAATAATTCTCATGATAGTATGATTATGGTGTGAAAACTGTTCACGGACAGTGCAAATGTTTTTGCCAGATCTTACTTTTCATTAAGGTACGGGTATTGGTTAATCGTTTGCTGAACCAATTTACTCAAATTTAATCACTAAATTGCGAAAATTTCTCATGATAGGATGATCAGGACGGTAGTAATGTGCATAGCACGAGATATGTTATCCGAACAGAACACTCATTTTGAAAAAAATAACTTTTTTTGTTTGCTTGTTTCATTAAATATTACATAGCCCATGGTGATTTGACAAATGACAACTAATTTGACAGATGTAGCTTCAACAAGATGGTCTTAATTAACTGACTAATTCCGCAAGTTTTTGTTAAAAGATCCTGTACATAATATAAAAGTCGACTAAAACAGACCCTAGCATAAAAAAAAATAAAAAAAAAAAACAATTGAATTAATTCATTAGTTTTATAGTGAATTTAAATCGAAAAAATATCCAATATGGAACATAAACGGTTTACAATATTTAATAAATTTTCTTTGAAATTCTTATAAAAAAAATTAAATAAAATCGCCCATAGAGTGAGTTGGCAATAATTAGCAAATTTTTATTTACAAAGCAAAACGCCTTTAAATTATATTTTTTTTTTATTATCAAGAAAGAACGCACAAGGGAAATTTCATTTTTTAGTTTTGTTAATGTATTATTAAGCGCCATTTATTGTGGCGTATATTTATTAATAAATTGTTTAAATTTCTTTGAATTATTGTTATTACGGATTGTATATTTATTATTCATTTCGTTTGTAATTGTTGGCTACACATTTTTGTAAAAAAATTTATTTATAAAGTGGTTCGCTTTCGCAGGCATTGATTTTATGCGAATAATATTTCATTTCAATTCAATTCAATTCAATTCAACTCAATTCAATTCATTTTATTCTTCTATTATTATACGGAGAATTAAACACTTTCATTTGAAAATTGCTTGTATTACGGCTGCTGCTGCTATAATAGAAAGTGTTCTAGATTTTAACAAAAATAGAAAAGATAAATGATACGATAAAAAGAAATTAAAAGTGATTTCACTTTTTAAATTGTATTCTTCTTTTTATTGTATTCTCTCTTTTAGAACCAAATTTATAGACAAGTTGCTCACTAGGTTGCGTTGGGTTAAGTTGGAGTGGTAGTTCTGATATCAAAGCTTACTTAAGCACGCATAGCCTGTCCGTTATGATGTCACAGTTAAGCTGCTTACTGAATGGAATTTTAAAATGAAGTGCCTTGAAGTTATACAAGAGTTCCTCATTCGATCGGATCAATTTTCGGGCACTTTTTTGAATGTTGGCATTTAAATACTCATTTGTCACTGGCTTGCCGGGGCATAAGAACTTTCTTTACAAAAACATAGACCAACGGTGTCAAATCGCAGATTCTTGGCGGCCAATTGACATCACCATTTAAGATAATTGAACGGCCATCAAACGTTTGACGCAATAAATCGTTTGTAGCATGAGATATGTGGCAAGTTTCAGCATTTAGTTGAAACCAAACATCGTTCACATCAATACCATGAAAAGTGGATACAAAAAAATCAGTTATTATGGTGGAATAGGTGTCACCATTTACCGTAATAACTGCACCGTCTCCATTTTCAAAGAAATATGGGAAAATGATGTCTCCGCTCCACAAGCCTATCTAATCTATTCAAATAAATCCCAACGTCGCTCAAGCAGAAAATCGTTTCATAACGTTCAGTGGTGATCGTATACTGAATTTTTGTGACAGAATAGAATGACATAAGTATTGCCAAATTCGAAATAACTAATGGTTCAAATTTAAACCGATAGATGGTCCACCCGATATTTTTTTTTTCAACAAATTCAGGAAAATTGTTCCGGTTACTAAGAAATGCACACCGGTAAAGATTCATCATTTTACAGTTCTTGTCAGCTGTTTGGCACCGGTGTCCTAGATAAATTGAACCTCAATAGTATATACATACAAGCAGCGAAATCATATTACTCTGAATGCAGATACTTCATAGGCTTTCCTTGAGAAGTAGCGCACAAGGTGATTGTCCCAATTATTTGTTCCTACATTGTAGGTGTTATTAGTATTGGAACAGGATGAAATGGGGTTGTTCCCATTATTTATTCCTAAATTGTAAATGTTATTTGTATAGGAGGAAGCTTGTCCCTACTATTTGTTCCTGCACTGTAGATATTATTAGTATTGGCATACGGTAAAATAAAGTTGTCCCTATTATTTGTTTCAATATTGTAGGTGTTATTAGTATTGTAGCTATATAACCTGGTAATCTAGTGTATAGTATAGCATAGCATTAGCGTAAGGATCGTAGGTTAGATTCCCACAGGCGACTGTGATTTGTTAAACTTCACCCAGCATAATGCCTTAGAAATGACAATAATTATCATATAATTTGTGAGAAGCTAGGCCGTATAATTTGTAATGGTGCCCTAATTAATAAATAAATAAACAAGTATTGGAACTGAATAGTCCCTATTTTTTAAGTTATGCAATTAAATACATAAAACATATGTAAAGAAAAATTGGTTTCTTTTAATAAAAAAAAAAATGCCTCCTCTTACACTCATAATTTTCTAAAACATTTCTTCTTTAGCAAAACATCTATACTCTAGGACTTAATCATTAACAATGTTATCCAATTTTTAATTATTTTAATTATAACTGAATACAGATCCACATACTCTTGAATGATACTCAAATAAAATGACAACAAAACTCATCAATCAAAAACGCTGAAAATCCGCCCCCCTTTAAATGACAAAAACATTTTTTTTTTCTAACTTTGTGCGTTTCTGTTTATCTTTTAAAAACTTTTAAACTAAATTAAAACAAAATTTCTATTCAACATTTAAACAATATAATCACAGAGTATTTCAATGCTAAATTTAATAAAAAAAAAAACAAACAATTTGAATTAATTTATTGAATGATCAGAGAACGGAAGTTATAAAAACAATTTTTAATTCCGTATAATGTTTTAAAAATAGAAAACATTAACAGAACATTAGTTAAATTTCGAAAAAATTAATTTAAATTTGAATTATTTAAACTAATTTCAATACTTTTACTTTCAAACAGCAATTTACCAGTTAGAGGAGTCTATCAATCATGCAGCATGGTTTGTTTCATGTGTATTTTAATCAATCACAAATCTTTTTTGTAAATGTAAAATCTGCTCTATGAATGCGGATAGGAACCCTAGTGTAACATTACAAACAAACACTGTTTAACATTATTTAACATTGTTTAACATTACAACACTGTTTAACAAAAAAATATTCTATAAGATCAGATCAGGCGACAAATAAGTGCGCAACTAACTACTGCCTTTCAGCTATTAAGGAAATTCCCGATTAAATTGACTTCGCGGCCTTTTATAATATTATTACACTTCAATTATTCGTCTGGCCGTTGTTGGCAAATAAATGGACGCTAAAATGAACTAAAAAACTAAAAGGATAACGACACGCATTCGCCAAATTATATTAATTCTGCGACATGTGTTCACTGAAAGGGCACTGGAGTAGTTGGCAACTGACATTAATTTTTATTGAAAAATCGTCTCCAGCGATGACGTCCATTTTAAAGGGTGAATGAATATGTGAACAATCGCGCAACATTATCGGATTTATAACGCTATCAATACACATGAGATTCAAGAGCGTTCACTGCATCTTAAAAAACTTACATTTTAGAGTGGATTTTTGGCTGATCGGCGTCATCAGTTCACATTACTTTCATCACTGTCAGCGTCGTCCAGCATTTTAAACCTGAATTGGAAGATTTGGAGGCCAACCACTTGTGACTTTCAATAGCACGGCGCTTTGTACAACACAGCTCATGCCACATTGAATATTCTGCATAAGCGATTTGACTCCCATGATTTTACGAATTGACCTACTTGGACTACTTCTTGTGGGATTTTCTTAAGCCACAAACTGCATTGTGCCTCAAAGCCAAAAATTAAGCCTGATTTATGACGGAAGTATTCATGGCAATTTAATTTAGAATTTCAGAATTTTTTTAGAAAACTGCCGAGAGAAAATTGCCGAAAGAAATATTTTTTCATATTTAAATTTGCTCGACATGTCTAAGCTGGAGTTTGAACCATGGTCTCGCATGTAACAAATAAATACACTACCTACTAGACTACACATTAGGCAGTGGAGGGGTATCAGAGAGAAAAATTTTCTTCCGGTGTTACCATACACACTGCATTACCTTTCTTGGTTTTATCACAGTTTGCCACATTGATTTACTTATGTGTTCCATATTTTATCTCAGGTTATCAATCGCCTCAAAAATGGTGTGATTTCTTTACATTTCAGTAGTAAAGCTGCATATGAACTAGTCATTGTCAAAGACCACTGACTGTCTGAAGGTTAGTCGAACAGAGCGAGATGCTGTTAAACATAAAAGTATTGGATCATAAGCGATCAAAACATTCGCTTGAGTTCTGCTAACTTTACGAATTTTGCTACCACTCTGTGACATATATTCGCCAATGAGAGATGGCAATGTTTAAAATTTCTCAACTGAATTAACTTTCGACAGAATATTGAGATTTAAAAAATGTCTTCTGGCAAAGCGAAGATTAAGGCGTTAAGCATTTAGACAAACTGATTTAATCAATATTACCAGGGATATTAGATCTTAAAGCCCACAACCGATTAATATAAAAACGAACTTTCCTCTTAAAATTAATTTGAGGTTAGAGCAACACTTACTGTGTTACTTGTCCACACAAACTGTCATAATTAAGACTGAAAAATATTTCACAAAATAAATAAATATTTTCCAAAGAAAATATATTTGTTAGTATATTTACATACAAATGTATGTACGTTTCTACTTAAAACATCTGTCATGGAACCACCAGAACCAAATAAATAGTTGTTCTCTGGTTGTCTTATGAATTTCAAAGAAAACTTTGACACGACCAAAGAAACCTCAATAAAAGATATTTATACACGGAATAATAATTCAATTCAATATGTTACAAACGTTTTATTATTAAAATCAATAATATTTGCCATCTTCTTCTATTACCAACTTAAGATATGAGAGGGGGGTTGGGGGGAAGCAGCAGAAGTTGTATATTCAATATGAGAAACAAATTTATGTGAGAAGAAAATATTTTAATGCCATTTGATTGACATTCTTTCAAAGTCGGTTGACATGACATAAAAGAATCTCTAGATATTGAATGACTGATGGTGGTTTTCCCCACTAACATCTTTCAAAATTTAAGGGTTACAGTATATCATCAATAAAAATATATGCCCTTAGGGCATTATTATTATTCTACAGATGATGTTTTTGGTCACATTAACATGAACTCTTTCTGTTCGTTTTTTTCTTCTTCTTCTTGAGAGGAAACTTAGTCGTACACTTATTTGTTTGGGATTTTCATTTCATAGTTTAATTATCTTTTATTTTTTTGTATATACTATATACGTACACATAAATATAATACATACGTATGCATGTATGTAATGTATGTATGTATGTATGTATGTATGTATGTATGTATGTATGTATGTATGTATGTATGTATGTATGTATGTATGTATGTATGTATTATATACGTTTGTATGTATATATGTATGTATGTATGTATGTATGTATGTATGTATGTATGTGTGTATGTATGTATACGAATTATTCAAATTATTCATGAAATAGGAGACAAAAAATGTTGAATTGCAATTTATGAAGACATTTATAGGGGGGCGAGCCCTAATAAATAAATGTATTCGAGTATTTCGTTCGTAATCGTACGTAACGATTTCGGCAATCTTCAAATCTAGTCCAAAGAACAATGATAGTTAGGATCCCGTATTTTATTCGAAGTAGAGCTTCTACGTTACGTAATTATTAAACGCAGAAGCAACGACGAATACATACAATAACCCTTCAGTCAGGATTATGGAGGAGCTAGTTTCTTACACCACTTATGTTGTGTATATTAATTTTATTCAAGAGCGATAAGACCCTTAGTTTAGAGTTAACTCCTAACAATAGATTTTTAAGATACTTTTCATGACAATTTTATTGTACTCTTAGATATTTTGCCGGCAGACTGCTAAGAAGTCGCCTAAAGAAATATCTTTTAATATTTCGTTTGGTTCGTGAAATCTAAGCAGAGCTTTGACCCTCGCACTCGCCTCTGAACTAAGATATTACCTATTTGACTATCGAAAAATTCTGTTTCGAATCGAATAAAACTGAAGTAATTTTCATCACGGTTTCATTAAAAGGATTCAATCCCTCTCTAAATAGTTCACTCTGAAAGTTCGGAGATGACAACAAACATGATCCGTAATTCTGGCATGCCCTCTGTTGAAAACGTTTATAACTACGTACATAACACATTACAACCCCTTAATCAGGATTATGACCTAGTTTGTGCGTGTTAATTTAATACATGTGTGACGGGCCCTACAGTTTGATGTCTGAACTGGGGTTTGAACCGGGTTTGAACAGACGCCTCATATCTAATAAGCCAACATAAGCCTATTAGACAGACTACGGCGACTACAATGGTGTTTAACTAGATAAAGAAAATTCCTCAACACGCATAGTAGGACCAACCAATACTTTTTTAAAAAGGGCGTTGACTGTAGGTAACAATATACAGAAACCCTACTATCCTAGGGTATTTTACAGTAAAGAATTTCGCGGGAAAAACTTAAATAATAAAACCAAAACATAGTAAAACCGAAAACTTCTGCAAACTAAAGTACTGCTTCAAATAATATAGGATGACTCTTAATGCTTTACCCATTGCACTCTGGTGATTCATTCCCCTCCTACAAAGTCTTTTAACTAAGAACAAATATAATTAGAACCTGCAATAACCAGTCAGAAGGTTGGCTACTATCCTCAGACTATTTCGAGATGATTTAATGCCAGCATCATATCTCTTTCTTTTATGGTTGTTTATTAAAATTTTAAATTGCCTCAAGCTTGTCATCTCTAATGACGAATATACCCTCTTAAACTTCTCTTTTTAATAGGAACTGAAGAGTTTAACAGTCGCAGTAGTCTAGTAGGTAGTATGTTGCCTTATTAGAGGTGAGGCCTCGATTCAAACCCCTATTCAGGCATCCCGAATATGAAAAAATATTTCCTCGGCGACTGCCTCTCAGTAGATTTCTGAGAAAAACTCTGAGAGTAAATAATACACTGCCATGAAAAAGAATCTATCTTCGGGAGTCGACATTATTAAACTGCAGGCCCCGCTACTCATGTATAAAATTAACACATTCATACAACAAAAGTGCTCTGAGAAGCTAGGTCGTAATCCTGACTGAAGGAGGGTTGTAATAAACAATTATGTGCACATGTATATACGTATGTATGTATTTAGAAATTTGGTTAGGTTTCGAAATTTTTTTGAGACAATAGAGATATGACACTGAGTTTTATATCACATGTCAATCTGGAAATCAAACTCGATGACTCCTCTCCACCTCAAGTTTGTGGATTTTAAATTGTTAAAGCCAAGTTGGTATTCGAATTTGTAAAATTTAATTTCTTCAGAGATGTTTGTTTGAAGCAAATTTAGGGGTATGTATTAAATTTATGGCATCAGTTGTCGTAATTTTAAAGAAATATAAAGTAATAACCATCTTGCCACTTATGATTCCCAAAGACCATTTACAGGTCTTCAAATGTAATAACAGCTGATAGTGGTCTCATTGAAATTTTCCGCTAATCACATAAATGTTCACCATGCATCAGTGGAATAAGGATTCAATATCATAACTAATATTCAAGGACTACACGTTACAGTTTTATTTTCATTCAATCAGTGAAGAACATTATATTGAACATAAACTTAATGGAACTCTATTTGCCGCTTTCCCGAAAACTACAATTTCAAACAAGAGCAAAATATATTTGTTCTTTGCATATTTCTATTGAAAACTGTGCATACAACTGAAATTTTTTAGTCACTTTTTTAGTCACACAATTAAATTTTCAATTTCAAACAAGTCAGGCTATTTAATGCTTTTGCCCCACTGTTAATCGTTAGAAATGGTGTACGAATGTGTACAATATATCTATATAATGCTTAAGTAATTAATCATTTATTTGCTGTGGGATATTTTCAAAAGTAAAACCAATTTATGTCACAAAAAGTTTTTTTCAGGTTTAGAATTGCGGCGTTTCGATTTGCCAAAAATAAAACCCCAAAAATTATTTTCAAATTATTATTAGAGTCTGTCTGTCTGTCTGTATAATATTCGTGTATTTATTTAAACCAAAAACACATAAAATACGTAAATATTTTATTGTACAAGGTCGTAGCAGAAAGTAAAGCGAAAAAAAAACGAAGAATGTAAGACGAAATATTTGCTAAATTCAGAAGCAAACGTTTGATGAGTTAAATAAAAACACAATTTATGCCACCTTAATACCACTCAGAAAATATTGCGGCTTAAAACATTATGGCTATATGCTATAATACTTTTAGTTTAATTAATATTAATGACGCTTTTTCAGCGATAAGTTTCGTGTTAAGTGTGGGTTGTTTGTGTTAAATTTCATTACAATTTATTCGCATCCATCAAAACTTTTATTGTTCTTAACAATTTGCCTGGTGTATGTGCTCTCATAATTCGAATAGTTGGCCGTTGCTAATAGTGACAGGGTAAATACTTAATCCTTCTTTACTTCAACATAATTTTTTATTTTTTTCTTTAAATATGATATTTCTTAAAACATGAGCGATTAGCTATTTCTCCAGCGATGGCACAATACAATACGCATTACATGGGTACATAGTTCAATGCCTTCTAATGCGTTACAACCAGAATGGAAAAGCATTACATTGACAGGCAGAAAAAATTGCAGGGATACTCTGCATCTACCCTGGTGAGCACAAAACCATGAGTATATTAAGACGAAGAAATAAAGACAGTCTGGTGGTGTAGATTATGATAGTATCTGCATACCATAATTGATAATTACATCTTAAAGTTTTAGGACTACAAACTAGTTTCTCATATAACTTACATATGTTGTTACATCAATGGTGGGATATACAGTTTAAAATCGATCACCATCCAAAAATTTATTTTTTGAGAAACTTTTCATGGCAATTTTATTTATTCTCACAGTTTTTGGCAAAAATCAGCTGAGAGGAAGTCGCCGCTTTTCGTTTTGTTGTAGATGTCTGGTCTGGGGTTTAAACAGTGGCCCTCATGTCTAATAAGGCAACACCACACTGCCTACTAGACTACGATGGCTACAATATGAATAATGCGGGGCATTACAACGTAAGCTCAATATCATAAAATTTTATAGAGAATACTATACCCTATAGCCTCGTACAAAGCATATCCGCTATAAGATGGCGCTATCTTCATCTTTATGGTCAACGAACCTACGTTTGAAGTGCGTTAGTTGAAGTAAGAGAAGAATTTTTGAACCTAACTCCCATTAACATCTCCACGACTTCAGCACTTTTTTTCCAATTTCATCGGTACTAGAGCATACCACATCTCACTTAGAAATATTGGAACCTGAAAATAACACACGGTGACTTTATGTTGGAATGTCTGTCACCGCTTTTAGCTATCACCGCGTTTTCAAAACCAGTATTATTTCTAGAGATCTGTACGTCTGTAGACGTAATTGATTTCAGCAGAAATTGTAACTCTGATATTTGACTTCCATACGTTCGACATCTCACTGACACCGTAGGAAAAAGCAAGATCTAGATTGTTGATAGACTATCAAGCTGACCAATATAGGAACGCTTCATTAGATCAAGACAAGGATTTCTATCTTTCACGGAACGATACTTTCTACGACAAAACTAATACCTTTCAAGGCGTTTATATTCGAGAGAAAGTCCTATGTAAGATTTTCGTTCCAGTGCAAGTTGGCGATAATTTCCGCATACTATCCAACAATTAACTGCTTGAGCCCCCTTCAACGACATGGACGTTGTGTAGTGTATTAACATTCAGCGGCTGCGCTGACCCTGCCATTTCGTTCGAAGCGAAGAGGATGCTTCGGCGAGATAAGTAATTGATGCAGGGATTTTCGGAAAGCGGCTAAGAAGACGATCTTTTTTACGTAGGAAGGACCACATTGAGAAAACCCTGTCATCGATTGGTGTAACCGACTGGCGAAAGCCTTCCATACCTGGAAGGAAAACCGGTAATCGGATTGTTAATGGCCAGTTAAGGAAGGAAAGAAATGAAGCATCTAAGCTTCCTGATTGTAAATTGTAGCACTGATTTTGATAAAAAAAAAAAGTAAATAAAAGCAATTATAATAATCCAACTCATAAAGCAATACCTTTCTGCACATACATACGTGATTGTTATTACAACCCTTCAGTCAGTATTACGACCTAGCTTCTAACACCACTTACGTCGACTGTGTTGATTTTATCACTGAGTGGCGGGACCTACAGTTTAAGTCGACTCCGAACGACACGGTTTTGGAGAAACCTTTTCATGACAATTTTATTTACTGTCGAACTTTTTGCCAGAAAGCTGCTGAGAGGAATTCACCGAAGAAATATTTTTCACATTTTGCTTTGGATCTGCCAGAGGTTTAAACCAGGGCCTGATGTCTAATAAACCGACACACTACCTTCCTAAGTTTTCACCGTATTATGAAGTTATTTTCCATTAATTACACTTTAATGATTATTAATATTTCATTCATTAAAAAAAAAATATACCACAACAATAACAATAAAAAAAAAGATTTTTTTTTTTGGCTCAAAATGCCCACGTTCTTATTCTTGAGTTTATTTCGATTTCTCATCATTTTCTCAGAAGGCATTTAAGCTGATAATTAAAATATAAATAAATTTCTCGTGACGTTCCTCAGTTTTTTTTTCATTCTTGGTCATTTTCCTACAGATCTATAAATAATTATTTATTTATTTATTAAGTTATTTATACGACACTCAATATATTCTGATATTTCTGAAATCCGTACTATATTTAGAACACAGATGAACGAAATAACAGAATAACAAAATGACGGAATTTTTGTTAATTGGCTAAGTGTCTTCAGGCGATTGATTTGCAATATCATCTCGTTAATACGAATACACTGGCATTTATTCTCTTTAGCGATAACACTGTGCGACCAAATACAAAAAATTAAATACACCCGAGTAAATACCTAGTCTAAGTTGTTCAGTTAGTTGAGTAGAATTCAGAAATACCTTTTTTTATATTTCTCAAACCCTTCAAACTTGTTTTATTTGACAAAAACGGTTTTATTTGGATCTTTTCACACAAAATTATTGATTACGCCAATATGCTTCAATCTATTTCAAAAATCCAAAGTTTTTTAGAAAGGAGAGAGATTACAGATTAAAATGATACACATAAACATTTCGTTCAAACTTATATGTTATAAGTTTTGATGGGATAAACTTGGAAAATATGATTTTTGTTTTTATTTCTTCAGGTTTAACCATTCTTAATTGCAAAATTTAATTAAAAACTATAAAAGTGATGACATTCTTAAAGTGCATTCTCTTGTGGAAGAGTTTGACACTTCGTTTGATAAAATCGGAAAATAATTACCGCAGTTATTATTTAAAGAGTATAACAACTGATCCATATTTTGTATATATGTTGTCCGATTTTATCCAACGAAGTGTCAAACTCTTCACAAGAGAATGCACTTTAAGAATGTCACCACTTGATTCATAGTTTTTAATCAAGTTTTGCAATTAAGAATGGCCAAACTTGAAAAAATAAGAAAAAAAATCATATTTTCCAAGTTTACCCATCAAAACTCCTATAATATAAATTTGAACAAAATGTTTATGCATACCGTTTTAAGGGATAATCTCTCCCCTTTCTAAAACTTTGGATTTTTAAAATAGGTTTAAACATATTTGGGTAATCAATAATATTGTATGAAAAGATCAAAAAATAAAAGGTTTTTGTCAAATAAAACAAGTTTGAAGGGTTCAAGAAATATAAAAAAGGTATTTTTGAATTCTACTCAACCTACTGAACAACTTAGGCTATACTACTACTACTACTCGGGTGTATTTTCACTGTAGCACCGTGTAATTAATAATAAAATTGTTGATTAAATTTTTTTTTATTTTTATGTTTGGTAAAATATCGATTCAATGAATTATTATGTGAGAATGTCGGTAATCAATTACATTTTCTATGGGGAAATGTGTTCGTTGGTCTGTGATTTATTGCCTGTAAATGTACTTGAAAATTTTGTGAAACATGTTAAATGGGATAATCGGCTGAAAGTGTAAACGATAATTTGCCATAATTACATATGATGATTATGATTTTATATTTTTCATTAAACAATAATGATACAATGGACATGCTCTATATATTGGAAAAATAATGGGATTCATTAAATACTTATTTAATCGCGAATTAAAACAAAACCTTAAATTTTTTTCTATGCTATTTATCGATGTTACATCGATTTATCACACAATACATCAATCTTTTCTATGCATCGATTGATTTGAATAACAAAATAAAAGCAAAAACAAACAGAATGTATAAGTTGAACCATTCTATTCCGGTTATTTCGAATCTAGCAATACCTATGTCATTCTATTCTGTCATAAAATTCAGCATATTATCGTAATTAATCGATTTACGCTTAAGCAACATTGGAAGTTATTGGAAATTTATTTCTAAAATAAAAACAATTGGTCCAAAAAATGCACGAAAATATCGTACAAAATTTGTGCGCAGGGAAGGATTAACAGTGAACGATAAAATTCGTGAAACGGATTTCATTGTAGATGAACCCAGAAGTGAGCGTACGCGTACAGTTTGTGCTCCCGAAAATATCGAAGATGTGACTGAGGGCGAGCGTGACAATCCATCAACATTAAATCGCCCTCGTTCTCAAGAATTGAATTCAAGTTTACGATGTATTTTGCTAAAAGATCGAGGTATGATGCCTTTCCAAAGTTCAATTGGTTCCAGAGTAAAAGCGCCATGACCAACCGCCTCGATTTTCAATGCCTTAATTTACAGACTTACTGAACACTTTCGACTTTCGAAAGATAACATAGGTTATTATTTTGATACACATCTAATGCAAAATTTTGCTAGGTTCTCTATCCTTATCTACAACACTTCATTAAACGTGTTTAATGAAAAAACTATTAGGAAGCATAAGTTTTTTGCGTTGTTCATGAAAGATTTCAAGTTCATTTATTCTTATCTGGTAATTTAAATAAAAGTATTTCATAATTACAAATTGTTACGTATTTTAGTAACACAGTTTATTTACAGTTCAACACTTCCTACTTCACAGAAATGTGAGATAATTTTAAATGAAGGAAGGTATTCCCAACAGCTCCAATACAATAATTAGAACAAATGTTAAAAGAGAATATTCTTTCTATACAAACAGATGGCATCTCTCTCTTTTCTCAGGACCTGCATAGCTGAGAAATGTAATTAAAGCGTATTAAAACAATGCCAAAGAATAATCAGAAGATAGGAAAAAATATTGGAAGCTATGTTCATTCCACAAAAAAATGTTGGTTGAACTCACGTAGGGCATATAGGGCCCATTGTGAGCCCACAGTTTTCCGTTATCAACTAATCCTGATAACACTCGAAGGTTCTAAGAAAGCGGGTCTGACTGATAGTTCTTCCAGATCATCTCAATGGTAGGTACTAAGGTGCCTTTTTCTCCTCTGATATAGCGCAAGACATGTGCCCCATAGGTGGAAAACAGTCTCCTCTTCTTCTTATCCCTGCAGCTTATGCAGAAATTGTTACAAAATGTCCAAGGCTCCTCGTTTGCATGACCATAATGCAGGACGCCGCAATGACCAACCATACCGAACATGTTCATTTGAAGTTTAAGCATTAAATCGTGATCGTGAACTCTCTGTGCAGTTTTGGCTAAATTTTCTAGCCTTTATTAATAGAATCCATGACTCGTTGTCACAGGTCTTTAGAGGGGTCCCCAAAGGCGAGAATTTATCAAAATGTTCAATAGTTTCGCCTCATCTGGCCATGTGCTCTACTCTTACTTGGATTATCACTGTGCCCTGGCAAACATCTGACACGTAATATGATATCATCGAGATATTTGTGACAGCTATGTAGGTCTTGAAGATCATTAAGAAGGTATTCTATTTCTGATACTTCTGCTTGAAAGTCGTTACCATGATTCGCCAGCCTTATGGACTAAGAAAGGGTAACATACATACATAATGGTCATTGCAACGTTCTAGCAGCTATTCATGGAAATTTTTTGTTTACGCTCAGAGTTTTTGCCAGAGGCATGCTGAGTAGAAGTCGAAATATTTTTTCATATTTCGTTTTGCTGTAGATGTCCAACTTATAGTATAAACCGTGGCCTCACGTCTAATAAGCCAACACTCTACCCATAGACTACGGTGACTTACCTGATAGCTGGTATTATTATCTCCTTTCAAAAATGAGAAAAGGAAGCTACACAGACAAACTTATTAATCACACAACTTTCATGTTGAAGACACTTGAGAAAGCTGTAGATAACTACAAAAGATCTGGAATCCTAAACAACATTAATTTGGAATTTTATTGCCGATATTTCCATGATTTAGCAGTCTTACGGACCTTGAGAGGGTAAGGAAAAAAATGAAACAAAAAATTATAATAAAACGGAAATTTTAAGTGTTGGCGTCAAGATATTTCCGGTGCCTGAAAGGACGAGCGTAAGAGTCCATAAAATTTTAAGGACAATTATCCTGCTGTGTAACCTTTTTTTGTAAAAATCAAAAAGAGATTTTATTTGCAACAATAAATCCATTTGCATAAAGAAATATGACAAGTGGAAGGAAATGACTGACTGAACCGGCTTCAATAACGAACTCACGTCAATCAGTTTGACTCTTTTATTTGACAACTAATTTGACAACTGTAGCTACAATTCTTGATATGCATAAATCTATCATGTGGTGGCATCATTGTGTGTGGAAGCGCTGGAAAGACGCATTGTTTTTACACGCGCTTAGAGCATCGAGGACAAGGCTCTAATGTAGGTAGCTAAAACAGGATGATCACTATATATATACTGCCAAAGGTCGAAAGCCTTTAATGGAAAATCTGCTAATTAAGTTTTGAATTGAAATTTGAATTATTCACAAACAATACAATCAATCACCCACACAAAATAAATTTTGCAAGATAATAAATTTGTATTGATTAATCCATTTATTACAACGACTGGCAAGTGATCAATCTTTTTAACATTTTTTCCCCTTGATTATACGATTAATTATGAATTGGCTTAACATCAAATTGCGTTTGAAATGTTCTTCAATATTTTCATCATCTTTTTTTTTAGAATTTCATACACACACGATTATTTACGAAATCATTTTGTTTATTTTAATTTATTTAATAAGTAAATAAATAAACGAATAAAACAAAATAGAAAAAAAAATTATTTCATAACAAAACTAACTGCCGTTGGTATATTACCAACGACGTAGGTACGTACGTATGGTACAATCGTAATCCCACCAACTAATATTTCAAATTCTTATATCAGGAGGAGGTGTAAATAGAATTTTGTTAGACAAACTTATGTACGTATCATGTACATACATACGTAATCTTTATAATTTCAAATGCGTGCACAAATCAGCATTGTTTTGTTAAATGAAAAAGTAATTTTTTCTAATTTTTATTTAAAAATAATTTTAAAACAACAACAAAAATAAATACAATGTCGGTTTAATTAGATAAGTATTCTATATTTTTGTGGCATTTGTTTGTTTGAAATTTGTTATTTTTTTTTTCTAATTCATTGAAAATGATTCATTATATGTTGGCGTATATTTGCGACTCTACAATCTTATCTTCAGAAAATGTTTGTTCATGCACATGTTGCCACTTCCGATTTAAACCAAAAAGAATTTCATAAAATTTTTAAATACGGTAAAAAGTAAATAATGAACGCTCCGTTAGAGTTTCATTGTACATTTTTCTCTTCATAGTGAGAGCAGATTATTGGATTTTTTTCATTTATTTAATGACGATTGTACTAAAGCAATGCTAATGAGGAACCTAGAGGTTCTGTTTGTTCTATGTGATCTACACCCTGTT
>QOCX01000209.1:109589-153411 GCA_005959815.1 Sarcophaga bullata
CATATCTCAGCAATGGCATCACGAATGTTGGTCTTTAAATGCTCTATTGTTCTGATTTGTAGGCATAACACTTTCCTTTAACGGAGCGCTACAAAAAAATAGTCCAACGATATTAAATCACAGCCTTTTGGCGGCCAATTGACATATCCATTTCGATTAATTAAACGGCCATCAAACGTTTGACGCAATAAATGGATTATCTCTCTCTTCAACCAAAAGAGGAAAAGGAAAACAAAAAGTAGACGAATGTCAACACGGTCTTGGGAATTAGGAAATGAATTCGTACAAACGAATTGGTAACAGAATGAAGAGAAGCAAAAAAAAAAAAAAAAAGCAAAATGAATGAAAATGAATGAAAATGAATATTTGCCCCGAGAAAACAGATTCGTTTTGTCAGTTTGTTTGTTTGTTTGTTTAGCATGTTCATGTTAAAATTGCTAATAAAACTGAAACTATAACCAGGTAGATAACCAGGTACCAGCTCAAGTACATACTCTATTGCATATAGCCAAGTTGTAGGGTAGGTTTTAAACCAATTTTTTTTTCTCAGTTTTATTTTTCTTTTAATTTCTTTATGCATCTGTTTATCAAACAAAAACAAAATATAAAAATGTTGTGTGTATGTTTGTGTGGCATTAGTGCACAAGGTGTTAATTAAACTCATTGGAATGACCTTTAAAAAGTAAAACACAAAAACAAAATCTAAAAAATAAAACTACAAGAAAAACCGTAACATTTTGTGGACCATTAACAAATTATTTTAATCAATGAAACTGTTATGCATTATTAGATATCCTCTCCTCCCCCTCCCCCACCATCATTTTAAATGTTTACAATGTTATCGATAAAACCGCGACGATAGTGTTAAACAGTTCACATTCAAGAACTTATTTGAGCATGATTTTAATACCGAATTATATTACAAGACCTGGCTGACGGAATTTATAGCCTTTAGAGCAGCTGACTTTATGCTCATTATTGCAGTCTAAATAAAGCTACAATAATCCATAGAAATTACGAGAGTTGGTTGTTGTTCTCCAGGAATTGTAATCCATTGTCATATCCTTTAATATGTCAGGAATTTCTATCATAAAGCCAGTACCGGGAACGATTTCAAGCATGGTGTGATTCATAGAGAGATCGCATTCACCAATTTCCAAGATTTTTGGACAGAATATATGCTTTAAAGTTATTATGAGGATTGATTTCATTCGATGTATTCACAGTTACTTGTTGTCTGCCAACACAGCTAATTCTATGCGACCATAATACTTAAGCGCTCAAACCGAGTTTGATGTACTCATACATGCATACTTATATAATTGGTCATTATAGCCCATAGGATGGATTACAACCTAGCTTTGCTGTGTGTGTTAATTTTATCCATACGCGTTGGGGCCTACAGTTTAAAGTCAACTCCGAAAGACAGATTTTTGAGAAAATTTTTCATGGTAATTTTATTTAATTTCAGAGTTTTTGCCAAAAATCTGTTGAGAGGAAGTTGCCAAAGAAATATTTGTTTTCAGATTTCGTTTTGCTGGTGTTATTTGACCTGGGGTTTGAAAACAGGACTCACGTCTAATAAGCTACTAGACCACGGAGACGAAAATGTGAACACTCCAGAATTGAATTTTGTATACATGAACAAAAAAATTTTTGTAATTCAAGAACAACAATTGAAAGCTTTAAAACGAGAATTTAAATTTAAATTTAAATTTTCAAGTAATTTTTTATTACAGTTTATATTCACTGCAATCTTGTTCTTTGCGATAAGGATAAGATTAAGTTTATAAATTATGGGAATTCCCGCATAAAAGACATCACCTCTTTGTTTTGCCTTAGGTTACCAGAAAACCCAACGAATGAAAATCAATAAAACAACACACAGTGGTTTTGCTTTGTAAATTCAAGAAAAAAACTATTGCTACTGTGGTAAAAAAAAAGATCAAATTTGACCACGCCCATGTAGTACCGCCTACAGAATAATTATAGCATAAAAACAATGTAAATGTCTTCAGAAAACGAATAAATTTGTTAAGCGATCATTAAGGAATACGAATTGGTTCCAGTAAGTAAATGTCCTAGTCTAGTAGGTAGCATATTCGCTTCTTAGACGTAAGGCCACTTTGAGTAAATCAAATTGCCATGAAAAAAGTTTCTCAAAAAAAAAAAATCTGTCGTTTGAAGTCGACTTTAAACTGTATGCCCCTCATTTATGGATAAAATTAACACACGGAACATATGTAGGTGATGTGAGAAGCTAACTCGGAACAATGTATGACAGTGATTATTGAGAAAAAATACATTCATTCGAACGCCTGTAGCCTCAAATAGCAAGGCGGAGTAAGAAAATAAATTTGCAATGTCAAAGGCACAATTTTCTTAGGCTAATAAAAAGCGTTTTAAATAAGAACTTTTAATAAACAATTTTTTAAACTGAATGTGGTGCACACTATAAGCAAATACACTGAGACTTTTTTCTTCGTTATAAATTGAAATCGAATGCAATATTTTGAAATTATTTACAATAATGAATCATTCTACAATGTTTACATTACTAATAAAGTCTCGTTATGCAACTATATTATCTTAAGTGCTGCTACTTAATTGCACATTACTGTATTGCATGGCTTTTCACTATTTAAAATGTCGTTAATGTCGTTTAATTTATTTAAAACAATAGAAATAAATACACGTAAAGCAAAACGCAAAAGAACAAAAAAGAAAAAAAAAATTTTTTTTTTCTGAAAAAGAAAAATAAAACAAAAATAATAGCAACAACAATAACGGTAACAATATGTTTATCACTTTCATGTACAATATTGTATGCAGATAATGACAATGATAAGATAATATTTTGGCAGACAAATGCCAAGAACAGTAACAACAACAACAACAACAACAACAATTATAATTATTAAAAGCAATTAACAAAGAAAAAAATTTAAAAAAGAAATAGAGACTCACATAGCAAATGACGACGTAATTAATTCCACGGTTTTTACGTCACATGAATTTATGCGGTAATAAAAGAAAAAGAAAAAAACAAACAAAGAAAAAATACAAAAAAAAAATATTTTAAATGGCAAAAGAATAAATTACCATATAAAAGAAAATTTAATAAAGATTGAAATGATTAAAAAGAAAAATTAAATATGAAATAAAATGAAATGAAGTGAATATTAAGAAATAGAGCCAGTTTGTATCTAAAAAAAAAAGAAGTGTACAAAGCTATTGTTTTTCCCCGCCTTTTAACCAAACTAATCAAAGCATAGCAAATTTTTTTTTTGATTTTTTCTTTATATGCCTACATACAAATGTATATAAATATAGACAATTCAACCCTGTAGTCAAAATTATAACCTAGCTTCCCTCATTAGCCATGTTGTGTGTGTTAATTTTATATACGAGTGGTGGAACCTACAGTTTAAAGCCGGCTCCGAACGACAATCTTTTCGAGAAGCTTTTCATGGCAATTTTATTTACTCTCAGAGTTTTTGCTAGAAATCTGCTGAGAGGAAGTCGCCGAAAAAATATTTTTTCATATTTCGTTTTTGATGCCTTATCGGGAATTTGAACCTTGGCCCCATCAAGCCAACATACTATTACTGCCTACTAGAATGCGGCAGCTACTTTTTCTTAACATTTTAATATTCATAAGGTTTTTGTTTAGGTTTCAAATGGTGTTAAAAGAAATGTCCCCCATCATCTAAGGACCGTCATTAACACATAGACTTAGACGATAACTACCACCAACGCAGAACATTGTATTCGAATTTAAAAAACAATTCCCGAATGGAGGAAGACAGTCAAGTGTCAAAGAAACTTTAGATTTCAATCTGTAAACACACATATATCTTCTACAGGCAGAGTTTATCACATACGAAGTATGAATAAACGTAAAGATTAATTGTTTTCCGATACGGAAAAACATTCGATCGTTAAGATTACTATTTATTATCTTATTCCAATATGTTATCCAATCGCAGATACTACGATCAAAGTGATGTGTCGTATTTAAGCCACTAAAGTTGCTCTGTTCTCCAAAATTGTTCACTTAACTGTTCCCCTAATAGAAATAGACAGACCGTAAGCCATAGTTCGTTCTTCGAATAAAATCGAATAAATCTACAATAGAAACAGAATCTATTTCTTTCGTCTTGATACCGATTTAAACAATCTGCAGACGATTCTAACAAGCTAATCTAGTAATATGTAAACAACCAATAGACGTAACCCATTGAGACAATATCTCAGGTAATATCATTTCGATTAAAAACGTTACTCATCCAAGAGAAGTAACCCATTAAGACGATATCGATTGAAAACATTACTAACCTATCGACTTCCATAACTTATGCTGCATTTCTCCATAGGACAGCGGCCCCAGTTAATTTCGATTAAAGCACTCATCGAGTAATATCACAATTAGCGAAACCTGATTTCTATGCAGCTAACCTCACAAAAGCGCCATAAGCCATGGACCAAAAGCTCGCCTGATTAACAGAATTTAACAGAATAGTCAACAATCCCGCAGTGAGACGAAACCAACTTCCTTCAGCGCTGCAAATTGAAGAGAACAAATAAGATATTAAAACCGGAGACAATACATTCATGTGTGACCTAAAAATCAAGGCTATGAAAAGCTTCTGTAATATCAATTTGATCTGCCCCATCACGCAGAAAATCAGAATTCGCTATGCCTGCTACGATGGCTACGACATTAAACGGCTGTAAATTTGTGAATAAAACAACAAAAGTCACACGCAGCACTCGTAATGTATTCTAGCCAGTGACAATCTTCAATCTTCAAAATGTTGACAAACTGCTCAACTTTCTGTGTCGTAAAGGCAGATGGACTGAGCATACTATGCGCAAACAGATCACTGGAGAAATCAGAAAGAGAGAATAGAAAGGAGCTGATTTGGTCATGGATAAACTGGAGTCCCATAAGCACATTAGCAGGCAATTTTTATGACATCTAGTAGATGGCAACAGGAACTAATATGTGCATATTCACATGTATTATGAATTATATATGCAAGTGTATACAATTAATAACAAAATATTAAATATCAGGTAATATTCACAATATCCTTGAAATGCATTTCAAGTTATTGACATATTTTCTAATATTAAACAAATGTTTTTAATGTTTTTAATGTTTTTTTTTTCTTAATAAAGATTTAGAAAAATAAAATTTAAAAATCAATTTAAAAATATTTGAAAAGTTTCCATTATATTGTCACTTGTTGTTGTTGTTGTTGTTTGTTTTTTATTATATTTTTTTAAATCACTACCTCAATACTCGTACTTTGAAAATCAAATAACAAATACATGTGATGACAACTTAAAATACTTAAAAGGCCAGCATCTAAAAGAATGATTTCTTAATGCTAAGATCGGTACGATAAAGTGTACACTTATATACGTTAAGAAAACTTAGTTTCATAAAATATGTCATATCCAGTAAATATAACTCCAACAGATTTCTATTAGAAATTATAACCCGACAAAATTCATGTGAACGGCTTTGTTGCTCTGTAAATAGAGGCAGAACTGGGAAGCAGGGTTTGGTTAAGTCCTTGACTACAAACCAAACCATGATGGCTTCTGAATATTCAAAATTACGATGATCTATTTTCTCCTGACGCAATTTTTTTTAGGAATTCTCCTGGCTCCTAACCTCCACAGATGTTAGTATCAGCAGGTTACACCCCCCTTCCCCTCCATTCTTCCTATAGACAAAGCTAGGACTATATGAGCAAAGTTCCTTACCCGTAGATACAATTTAATACAAATATGAAAATAGGGGATCTCATTTGGAAGGACTTAAAACGCTCGATGACTAACACCGAAGCACTCTCTAGCAGACATAAGAAACAGTACGATTCAGAACTAGGAAAGCTTGTATACAGTACAGTGGTACGACTGAAATAGCGGATTTTAGGCCAAAAGTAGGGATTCAGAAGAACACTAAGTGCCCTCTTATAACACTACCTTGGCGGGCTTATAAGCCATAACTTATGACTACAAAAACAATGAGCAGAATCACAGAGAACTAGTTACTGAAATGTTACAAACTTGACATGGGAAGCTCAAGCTTCCTGCATAAGAGAATACTGGGAGCTAGCATAAATAATTGGTCATTACGACCTTTTAGTCAGTATTACGAGCTAGCTTCTCACTCTCACCCATATGGTTTGTGTTAATTGTGGAGAGACACAGTTCAAATCAATTCCGAAAGACAGATTTTTTAGAAACTTTTCAATGGGAAATTCATTTTACTCTCCAAGTTTTTGATACCAAAAAAAAAATATATTTTTCCATATCTAGCTACGTTCGGACCTCGGATTTAAAGCACAGGCTCTCGTCTCATAAGATACCTCTGCTTAGGTAGAAAATTTCATTATTTTTAATTATGAAGGGAAAAACTCTTTGAAAAACAAATTAAACGAGTATTATTTATTAAAAAATAATTTAGTTTGGTTTTATTTACTCCATTGATTAAATTAGTTTTGACGCTTTAAAAGAATGAATTATTTGAAGTGCATGCCAATTGACACGCAAATCTTGTTGAATGGAAAAAATAACACGTTCACAAAAATTAACAACAACAACAATAATAATAATAATAATCACAGTTTTAACTGTAGCACTAAATGTCATAATTATTTAAAAAAAAAAAAATATGATAGAATTTATAGTTTTGTAAACAAATGATCTCCCATACTTCATTTCTGTTTTTTTTTCTTTTCTTGAATAGTTTTTATAAACAATATTTGATTTTTTTTTATTATTGTTGTTGTTGTTGTTGAGGTTGTTAAAAATAATTTTTATTTACAAAAAAAAAAAAACCGCAAAAACAAAACTGTAGTGCACACTAAAAGTTTGTGGCGCTTTAATGTGAAAAACACTCGCCAAACACACGCCCCGTGTTTCAATTTTGTAACATTTTGTTGATATTGTTTTATTTTTTTTTTTTAAATTGTTTTTTGTTTTTATTTTTTTAATATTTAAATAAATTGAAAGCAAGTACTATATCCAAGTATCTCTTATTAGTAAAGCAGATCATTTTTCAATGAAGTTCAACACGAAAAAAAAAAAATTTTTTTTTTTTTGGCTGTTGATTATCAAACACCCACTAACGAATGTGCTGATAATGGAAAAATTTTTCAGATTTTTTTTTATTATTATTGTTGTTGTAGGGGAAGATAATTGCTTAGGAAATGAAAATAAATAAACAATTATTTACCTTTTTTGTTTTGTTGTTAAATAACAACAATTAACAAAAATTTAAAAGATATAAAGAAGCGCGCAATACTTAGATCCATTCGGTTCTTTCTTTTTTTCATTTTTGGCATTGAAATATTCCAACAATTTTGAAATGGAATTTTCTGAAATTACTCACAAGAAGAGTGTGAGTGTTTTAAATTGTTTTTCTTTATCGATTTCTTTGCAATGATTTCCAAGCAAAGTAATTAAATTTTAATTTCAAAGTTTGTAAATATATTTCACTTAACTGTCAACAAAACAAAAGTTCCCCGTTTTTCAATGTCTATTGAATGCATCGGTTTTTTTTAATTACTTGTGGCGTAACGATGCATACATATATACATACATTAATTGGCCATTACAACCCTTCAGCCAGGATTACGGCCTAGCTTCTCACACCACTTATGTTGTGTGTGCTAATTATACATGAGTGGCGGGAGCCCACAGTTTAAAGTCGACTCCGAAACGACAGATTTTTTTGAGAAAATTTTCATGGCAATTTTATTTACTCTCCAGAGTTTTTGCCAGAAATCTGCTGAGAGGAAGTCGCCGGAGAAATATTTTTTCATATTTCGTTTTTGATGTCTGACCGGGGATTTGAACCCTGGCCTTTCGTCTAATAAGCCAACACACTACCTACTAGACTACGGCGAGCAATCGATGATAGTCTTAAAAAAAATCGACTATTTGTTACCTTATAAACTAGGTTAGGATAGGTTAGGCCCATTATTATGTCACGAGCCAGTATTCAACATGGGAATCAAGTAATCCCATTACTAAAATAAATCTTGCCTTAGTGCTAATCTTGATATTAGTGAGTTTAGTCACGAGAGATGATATATCTCTGCTGCTTTCTGGTAAGAACTGGGTACCGAATACCAATTCTATCGACATGGTGTCCAATGGACCAATGACTCGTGAGAATTGTCATGCCATTCCTGAAGAGGAGACAGTTATCCCTCTGCTTCATCCTAGATAGGTCTAGCAGAGTTAAGCAAAATTGCGCGAGCTCTGATGTTACCGAATTAGTTTAGCCTCCTTATCACGTTGGAAGGACACTCCAAGTTCAATTGAAGTGATTGATAACTGTCCGGAAATTTCTCACTCACTCTAGACAGTCTATTAGCTACATAATCATCGACAATATATCCAATTAAGAGTTACCTTCGGAATATTTTATAAAAAAATATCGAAATATCTTATAAAAAAAAACCTCCGACATTAAGGTTTAAGTGACGATATCAGAAAGCCTAGCTCACCACATAAATGATTCTGATTTTTATAGAAAATCAACGAGACTTTAAATAAAAATCCTATGAGTAAAGAGAAAAGCTGAGCAGGGGATATTTCCACCAAAAGGCCCTTGTTAAAACGGCCATTGGCATAGTTTTCGTGTGAGGCAACCGGTATCATTAACTAAATGGACCAGAGTCTTGATTGTAAGCAGCATTATGCCCAAGGGTACTATAACCATTATATGGATCATCTAAACGTTCCGAGAATTGTCCGACCAGTTAGCAAATATATCCAATTGAACGCTAATCGATTCTTTCTCAAGAGTCAATGAAGTTTCTGTCATTTTGGTCAGATGATCTGGTTGGTCTGATTTCCGCCATTCCTGGCTCTGCAGTATCCTTCACTCGTTGTAATACTGTTGACAATATCTGAAGAGACGACATTTAACTCCTGAATACACCACGCCATCCGTAAAATAGCAGAAAACTGACACTTTGAGTAAGTCTGAAAGGTAACACGTATTCGTTCTTGTGCCGTATGACCTCCAAAAGTCGTCCGTCCACTTCACATAGGATCTTGCCACGAGCAGCGCCGACTTTTCGGAGACGAAAAACATCGAGAAATGGAAGCCAAATATTATCCCCAAGCTGGCTTGAAAGTGGAACTTGTTTATCAAGTAATAGCACGACGGGATAGTGTTTGAAAGCTGTCCAGAAAACTGAGATCTTTCAGCTTCTGAACAATTCTTCATAATTTCTCTATTCTAACACATCTCAGTCACCATAAATGGTTAGTTATATGGAGGTTTTACTTAGGCATGACTGAATAGCAACCATCTTCTTTATGTGGAATAGTTGTTATTATTGACACACGTTTGCCTGACACACTTCTGAATGTTGTTTTCGAACTGATTCGAAGCTATCAGTAAAGACTAGCAATAATACCAGATACCAGTCAAGTGTTCTGATAATGCATTCTTCTTATCACAGAGGCCACATGTAGAGCTGTTCTGGATAAATATTCTTTTAGTCTATAATGATCGATTAGAAAACGGGTTCGATCCTCAGGACGATTTCTAGGATTCAAATCTCTTCTTATAGCAAACGATTCGACGTTGTGATCGGTACAACCGTCTACACCATTGCAGGCTTTTTCCAGAGGTAAACAAGTGCTATTATTACCGCGTAGAAATTTACCTATTTCCGGGTAAAGTTTCTCAAAAACGATCCTTGCCTTACTCTACACAAATTGACAGGCAGCCTACACGTATTAACTACTGAATGCAATGCAGTACAACCCCCTGCAAATAAAATTTGAGTTGTGCTCGGAGTCCAAATCCCTATCAAGTCTTTAACTAAAGTTCAGAGAAAAGAACAATACTTCAAACTATGTGGTTAGGAAGGAGAATTTTGGGGCTGCATGTATGTAGATAGACATTCCGTAACAGAAAATTCAATAAATGACGTCTGACGTAGTCTAGTGTGTTGGCTTATTAGACGAAAGGTCAGGGTTCAAATGCCCGGTCAGACATCAAAAACGAAACATAAAAAAAATATTTCTTCTGCGGCTTCCTCTCAGCAGATTTCTGGCAAAAACTCTGAGAGTAAATAAAGGTTGCCATGAAAAGTTTCTCAGAAATCTGTTCTTCGGAGTCGACTTTAAACTGTCGACTTTAAACGCCACTCAAGTATAAAATACGTAAGTGGTGTGAGAAGCTAGGCCGTAATCCTGACTGAAGGGTTGTAATGGCCAATTATGTATGTATGTATGGACATAGCAATCGGAACAAATTGACAGTGCGGACTAATTCAATGTTTTTGATAGTGGACTAGCTAGGTTAACAGATAGTTGTCATTAGAATATCTTGACTTTCACAATATATAAACGCTCTTTTCGCATTTTCCTTCCATTAATTTACTTTTTTTTTTTAATGGCAATTGCGTGTTAAACGGATAAACAATGAAATAACTTTATTTGACAGTTTAATGAGAGTGAATATTATTTAATTTGTGTAGTTTTAAACAAATAATAAAAGATTAACTAATTTATAATGAAACAAACCTACATACTCGTAAGCGTATATGTGAAAGCGAACAAAAAAAAATGAAAATTAAGGAATTGAAACGAATTGACATGCACGCTTACTAAGCAATTCTCTCAAATAAACTTGAACTTAAAAAATTTAAATTATTACCAATTATTAAATAAACTAAGATAGAGATGTGTATGTGTATTTGTATGTAATACAATATTTTTATAGGTTCGTATACACACAAACTAATATTTGTAATGTTTGTGGATATTAGCAATAGGCATAAGCAAATTGTGACTTATGGAGCATATTAGAAACGGAAGGCAAACTTGGAAATCACGAGAAATTTTTAGACAATACAATACTATGTATGTATGTATGTAGGTATATCGGAGTTGTGTTAGGGCGATTGTATTACTATAAGTGGAATGAGAAACCCAAAATTTATAATTACTTGAGTCAGTATTGTTTGACATCAATTAGAACAGACCCAAGGCAAGAGTAAATGATAGAGCCCCGGTTAGCCAAACGTCCACGTGCGTTTTTACAATACAAAAAGTAATGAGTGCGATTACCAAATCGTAATGTTATTTCTTCATATGCTAAATGTTTGTCTAACCGGTGCTTAAGGATTCGACAACTCCCAGTTTACATGTTGCCCTTTTTGCTTTTGGTGAAGTTTTACGTTTGAAAGAGAAAGGGAGAGTTGCTTGTACTCTCACGTTAGTAATTTTGTACTATTTTGCCATCCGTAACTTTCTTTTTAATTGCTGAGTTCCTCAACAAGAACTCTGACTTCAAATAGACATCTTGACGACCAACTGTTAACAGTGGTGTGGCAATAGCTCTGGTTTGCTATGATCAATAACAGAATACACATGCATTTGTATGTTTCTAAGAAACAGTTATGCAATGAAATTATCTTTCTACAAACCTTTATTAAATCCATAAGCTATGCTATTAAGCTATGAAATCATCTGCTGTAAATGAAAAAAGCAGTGAAAAGGCCGATGGAAGGACTGATGAACAGGCTAAATTCCGTCCCGAACTGTAAAGCTATTACGTAAAGTGATGATTCCACCCATATGTATGAGTCAGATCTAAGTTTCGATACCAGTGTTCAAACAGGTCCTCTTTTATATCCGAAAAGGGTTATACGTGGAGTGCAATTCACATATAAATTTTCATCCTAAACGTAGAGAAGTCGATCTCAATGCTTGGATCAGTACTTCGTTAAGGCGCGGAGAAATAGGCAATAATGATGTGCAAACATTTGGTCGTCTTCCGCCTGTAAGATATTGTAGTTCTCTGAAAGTTTGTACTTGTATCTGACATTGCCAATGTCTGAAGCCGATATACATAACACAACCCGATTTTCTATACTATTTTGTCTCATAATCGGTGTATACGTTTAGACTATTTGGAGTGGCAGCTGTCACCAAACAAAAATTAAAAATAAATTCCAAAATTTTAAAAATAATTTCAAACAATTTTTTAGAATGTTTTTAACGACAAGTGTTGCCACATTATTCTAGTTGTTCATAATTCTCCGCTGTGTTCGCTTATGTGAACGGCACACAGACTACATTTTTTAATATCGCTGACAGAGTAGTGGTGGGTGGTTACAAGATTCTTCATATCAAATAATTGTAAATTTCAAAGAAATTTGAAAAACAACAATATTTACAAAAGAAAACTATTTTTTTTCCAAAAATTTAAAAAAAATCCGAAAATTAACCAGAATTATGATAATATTCCCTTATCCGCTACGTGCTTATTTATAAAGTAAATAAAAATTAAATCGTTTCGTTTCATCACTTATTATTTTCAATAGAATTTTTTTTTTAATTTCAGACTTACACATAACACAACACACCCTACCCTCAAATATTAAATGCGATACAAAAAATTCTATTGTGAAAATGTACGAGGTCGTCCTCCGATTGACTTTTGAATTTTTGAATGTCAACAGTTTGAAACAAAACGGTGAAATAAATCAACGAACGTTTAAATGCTGTAATATCCGCTAGATTTCTTCTCTGTTTTTATTTTCTCATTTTTCTACAATTTTTATGCAGCTTTTTTCCGGCGGATAGAAAATCATAATTATTTATAGTGCTTGTTGTAGTTGTTATCAAACAAACAATGACTGAATGAAATGACGACTGTAGAATATGGGAATCATTAAATGAAACGAAATGAAACAATAAAACACTTTTTTTTCTACCCAAATAGACTGTTAGTTAGACAGTCGAACTATTCAGATATAGTCACACTAACAATAACGATAACGACAACGATGACGATTACGATGGTAATGATGATGATGATGATGACAGCAAAAGTTGCTGGTGCTTGTGAATTCATTAATGCCCTCATGTTGGCAGCATTCAATGTCATAAATAATATTTTAAATCAGTTTATTATTGTGATCATTTTTTTCTCTTTTTCTTTTTTCCTTTTTCTTATTTAGAAGAAGGAAAATAAATAAAACATAGTGTATAGCAATTGTTAAAAAATGTTTTCATTTAAAACAATAAAACAAAAATAGACAAAAATAGGGAAGTAGTCTACGGTTAAAAATCGAACCTGTTGCATGCTACAGCAAGGGGTTGTATAAGCACTATTTAGCGTACATTTGAAAATATTTTGTAAAGTGCACTCTCAGATTGCCTCAAAGACAAAAATCTTCATCTTACAGAATATGAAAACGATTAGAAAAAATATGTTTTTACCGCTTAATCTAATAATAACTGAGTCATAAATATACACCCAGATGTAGGTGACTATCCACTCAAGGAAGATAGAAGATGGACACACTTAACCCACATAGGGATCATTGAGACACCACAGTCTCCCATTATCCCCATCTCACAAAACCATTCGGAACTGCTAATGAAGCGACTCAGACCACCCAAGTCAGTGAGTGACAGTCACTTCAGATCATCTACATAGTAGATAGAAAGCTGGATTTTTCCCATCCAACATAGGGTAAGACATGCACCTAGTGTGTGAAAGATAGTATCATCTTCTTCCTCTCCTCTGCAATTTCTGCAATTTTTCCAATTTTCTACAATCAGGATTAATATCTAAGTATTGTTGGGTACTATTTTGCCATTCTCTTTGGTACTTTTTTATAATATAAAAGTTTTTTCGGCATAAAAATATTACATTTCAGATAAGAACGAATAACAACCAAGGGTTCTATATTGGCCTTCGAGTCATGTATAAGAGCTGAGGCAGGCAGCACTAACCTTAATATTGTGTTCTTTATTCCAAACATCGGCCATTTTACACAGCTCTCCACCTGGAAATTATGGCAAGATTGGAGTATCTTCATATCGGGGAAAAGATTATTAATACTGCACCATAACCACGGAATTAGTATAGACAGTGAAAAATAGAGAAGCTTAGATATCGAGGATGCTACTGTTATCACTGTCTGACTATCGCTCTATAGAAACANGCTTAACCTAGATACTCCCAATATATTAGGATAGAAAGCAAAAAAAAAAAAAAATTAAAAACAGCTCAAATGACAAGATACGGAGACTAAACCGTTTTGGCATAACAGGGGCAATAAGATCATATTCATTGGAGCGGCGCAGAAGGCTTTGTTAATTTTAAGCCCGCTGCACATGGTAGAGCAAACCTAAACTTTCCAGCCTAAAGCAAGATTGATGGCAAACAAGTCTATACTACTTCAGGAGCTAAGGCATCGATTTGCCTTTCTCCGTAACTATATTTCCTGGACAGAACCAGTAGCCTCCATTATTTTAGGAAATGCCTCGCAACAAGGCTTAGTAATAAAAATGTATGGAAATCTGGATTTAAAAAAAATAAATTATTTGAGGTTAAGACCGAATCTTGGAACAGGAGCAGGAGTTTTTGGTTCCTAGATGAAATATTACAAGCCCATGGGGAAGTATCTTTCAACTTGAATCGGAGATACACAAGATGGAACACTATCTAGCAGTCAGACCACCATTCAAGTACTCGACTCTTATAAGATGGTGCGAAACTGTCTGGAAATACTGAATCGGCAAAGTAGGGAAAGTAAAATTATTATCTGCTGGGTCCCAAGACGTGTGGCAATTCTAGAGGATATGTATGGAAATGATCATGCAAGGCGAACTTGCACGCTGCTGATGGGACCAGAACCCTTCTGCGAAAAAGGGAAGACATAGAGAGGCAAAGACTCTTATTAAAGCAAGTGCGTTTGAGTCAGTCGAAGCATTTGTTGGGAAATTACAATAACAGAAGATCTGCTCAGCTTTTTTTGACTCTCAGAGAGTACTTATTTAAGATTCTGTCATGATGAGAATGAATCATCGGAACACATCCTTGAAACCTGTGGAAAATGCACCCCAGAGGGAAATACTTTAGTACATATCAAGTGCTAGACAGAGATACCGAACAGCAATCTGAAATTTGTCAGGGCAATAGACTTGTAGGAGACATTATAGAGATACTCTATTAAGTTTTAAGTTTTACAATGGATCATATGGTCACGGTACTAAGACGCCTCTGCACGACATTAATAAAAATACAGTGTTGCTAGGATTTTAGGAGCACAACAAATGTATTCGTCTTTAAATCAAGAACAAGATTTTGTATCCTGAAGATTAAGATTTTAGATTTCGAATGAATTGGACAGAGTAGTTCCCGATAATTTTAACCAAGCTCTACATTTCCGCGAACATGCTAAAGTCTTCGACCCTAATTGCTCAATAACGATTTTAAGCATCTGAACACATGCTTAGCCACCGTGACACAAAATAGAAACGACTAAAATGAGATGACATTTGTTTCGGGTTGTGATGTGTATATTGACTTCAGGCACCAGTATAAAGTTCTAAATCACTCCCTATGTTCCTGGCCATTAAATGACTGATCATTATTATTGAAAATATGGATGTAATCCTTCCTTTTAAGTCATATTCAGGTAAAAACCTGCCCAGTTCTCTGAGCAAAGAAACAACAACACACCGTGTTGCTCACAAATTGACGAAAAGGAATACCGCACTGGACCACCCGTGAGAAACCCGCTCAAAGAGGGCTGTAAATTAGCATAAAAATATCAATTCATGCTTAGCGGCTAAAAATTAGGACCTGATCGAAAGCTTGAACTGCATATAGAAAAATATTTACTTGACCGTATACTCTTATCCTAAACATTGATTAGAGCACAGCTACACAGTTTACTTGAAGAACTCATTACCGGAGCAATGGTCAATATTGATAATGGCTAACAGCCACAGAAAAGTCTGCTAGCATTAGACTTTCGGTATGGAATGATAAAAAATTAAATGCCAAGTGCATACGTTTGCTAGCAAATGATTAATTGCAGTGGTTCTGAAGGTACACAAACAAAACAGGAATGGATTTGAAAACATTCGCAAATATTCTATTGTGATACGGTGTTCCAATTAAAGTTCCTGTAGAACAGCAACCACCACTCAAGTAGCAACATAATAGAAATTTACACACATGTTGTGTAGCATATTTCTAATGTTGTTGTAGTACTTGTAAACACATTATCAGATTTTATATAGTGAACGGATGCTGTTGATTTCCCACTCTCTGCGTTTAACGATGCCACTAAATCAAGTGGCACATCATAAAAATAAAAAGCCTCCCAGACATTGAATACATTTTGATTCGCGTATTAAATCAAATCAAATAAATCCTCTATGCTATGCTCTTAAAATTCTCATCAAATAATTTCTATTAAAACAAACAAAACACACACACACAAAACAAATTCCCAAAACGTAAAATCAAAATCATAATGAGACGAGGAAATAAAAATTTGCTTAGGCCTGCCTGCTGATGTGTGTGCAGAAAGAATTTTTTTTTTTATTTTTCCAAATAAAAACCAAATTTACAACAACAATTAAAATGGATTAGTTTATTAGCCGAACAAAATTATGGAAGTTCATATATGATGTGAACTTACTTAGGGCTGCAGCAGATAATATTTATTATGATTATTATTATTTTGCAATTGGGGGCCTATTCAAAATTGTATTTACAGATCCGGATGTTTAAATGAATTAAATTAAAAGAAATTTTATTATTTCCAGCATTCTTCTATTTAAACTTTTAAATAAAGTTTGAAACTTCATTAGAAATTTTGAAAAAAAGAAATACGAGGGTTGTCCAACAGGGACGTGACTTTTTGAATTTTCCGCTTCTTAACTGAATATACACAACGCTGCACTTCCTCAATAGGCATCTGTTAATTGATTCCGGACAAAAGTTGAACAAGCAACGTCTTTTAGATTGCGTTTCACAGTTTACCGTATAATTTAAAGCTTTTTCATGGACAAATTCATAAAAATCGCTACCATTTACAACTGAGGAGGTATATGTCCTTTCACAAGCCGTAGAGTCACACGTAAAAATCCTTAATCGAGATCTTTTATATAAAAACACATGGGAAATTCAACAGAATGTATATCTGGCACTGCTGGTAGTTCCGTTCCATATGTACCCAAACGCCACCAGAATGCAAAAAGAAAAAGAATTTCTCATGCAGTCTGAAACACAAGAAAAAATCAAAGACGATTTGTCAAGCCTTCTTTTTGAAAGTATTGTCGTTTATAGGTCGGAGAGCGAATACTATTGGAACAAACATGTTTTCAGGGAAGTATTACTAAAGAGAATCGAGGTAAAGGTGGACTTCCTTGAAAATATAACTGCGAACGAGAGTCCTTACAATAGAAATAAATCTCAACGGTGCTATCTTTCACCGGAACACAATATAAACAAATTATGGGGGATTTATAATGATTCACTTGAAGCTAGCATAACATACTCTCGGAACTCCATACGATCAATGCGTGTTAAATAAACAGCAAATCAAAATGGAAACAAATTTGAACATCCAGCTAGAGGTAATTACTCATCAAAGGATTCAAAAGTTCAACTCTTTTTATGAATTTACAAGAGATGAGCCTCCCAGATTTGTAAATTTGTATTTCAATTAACAACCTCAACTGCAAGTTCAGCAGCATCACTATTAAAGCCTTTTATTCAAAGAAAAAAATCTTTTTTGTACGACCAACTCTCATGGGATGGCCCCCCTACTCATTCAATATGGTTCCTACTCATACAATGCATTGTGTTGCAACTAGGAAAATATATTATGGGAAGGAGGAAGGAGACAGTAGTGACTCTTGAATCTTTTTATATTCAAATAAGTGACAGGAAAGACCTCTGCAGGTCGAGAGTTCTACACACGAATAGTTCGGCTAGGAAACGAATTCTGTTTGTAATGCAGTGTACTATCCAGTGGTCAATCTACCACAAACAATTGTGCTCACCGAGAAATACGAGTGTTACGTAGGAATATTTGATTAAAGGGAATAAGTCCGCAAATTTCACTTAAACAAAATGCGTAGTAATAGCAATACAACAGAGAAACATACATAAGCCATATTGCGACATTGCTTCAAAGAATCAATAGAGGAGGATATCCAACCCATACGTGGTCGAGAAGCCACAAAATAGACTTCCAAGGCACTTATGAGAATTGTATGCCATACTCGGTCAGATATAAGCTGTGTGATCAGATGAAATGAAGTATGTGCTGAAAAATATGTCGCACTGAATTTTCATGCCCAGAAAATCAAAAGCTTCTGACCCTATAATTTTACACCATCCATAGAAAACAAATGATGCAAGGTTTGAATTAAATTTTGATGAACTTCAAAAAGCGTATGTTTTAGAAGAGATATTAAAAAAGAGGAGACAGTGTGTTGGTCGAATAATAAAATCCTAGACTGATTTGAGTATCATCTAACAAGTTACGAATTTATTGACTACCCCTCGAATGTGTTGACTGGGAGATCTTGAAAGATAAATTTATGAAGAAAATATATCCTTCGGGGCCTCCTCCTCTGAGCAAACTGATTGCTTAAAACATAATTGACTCAATTAAAATTTATGTGTGAACAGACTATTAAAACAGAAAAAGACAGATGAACGATAATTTGTCAGAATCATAAGAAAAAAAAACAAGTTTAAAGATTTCTAGGAATTTCTTCACACTTCTCAAGAATTCTCCAAATAAATTCACAATCAAAACATTTTTTAACAATCTTTCAACATTAGAAGTCTTAATTTGATATTGTTTTTCTTCTTTTTTTCGTTTCAATAAAATTAAATCAAAAAATTAAAAAAAAAAAAAATGTTTCTCATGGAAAAATTGATTTCGTCTAATTAGTTCCCAGTGTGTTGAGGGCAGCAAGTGATCAATTAATTCTCACATTTGTACGTGTTTAAAAATAAATCTTTTTCGCTTTGTTTTCCGCGTATTAAAAATAGAAAAAAAAAATTCTATAAATTCTACTCGACTCTACCTAAAAAGAAAGAAAAGGTTCAAATCAAATTGTGTGTGTATGTGTGTGTGTGTTTTTTGTTTTTTTTTTTTTTGCTAAATGAATTGTTAATAAAAAATAAATAAAAAATAATTAAAATATTATTGATTTAACAACATTGTTGTTGTTGTTTTGTATTTTGTATGTTTACATATGTGAACGGTGTGGTGTGTTCAAAGTTTTATAAAAATGTTCATGATTGTTCAATTTGAATTGTGTGGTGAAAACAAATAAAATTTAATTCAACAAATATGGGAAGGTTTGCTTAAAAGTTATTATAACTTTTCATACGTTTATCGAAAAAGAAAAAGGAAAAATAATAAGAAGAAAAGAAAAAATATTCGACGTCAAAGAAAATTTGAAGAGTTCCAAACGTATGTAGTGCTTTAAATAAATCATCAGTAAAAATTTGTCAGCAGGTACCTTTTACGATTATTTGTCTTGCAACAGAGACTTCCGAACTTTGACAGTTGATTACAACCATTTTGTTATAGCTACCTACAACTATCAATTTAATTGTAGTTTATTCAATCTGTTTTCTGCAATCGCCATGGACGGATTTAACATTCAAAAACACGTGCGACCTCTTCGCCTTTTAAGATCACCATAATAATCCTACCGAAACATCTATTCGCAATATCAAGTCAAGCCCCCCTAAGATCATGAGACTGTACATAAGTATGCGGAGGCAGTAGATTTTGCGTCACTCACTCGCAAATTTTGCAAACCACACGTGACAAATTTTGCGTCTTTCACTTGTATTCACTGCCTACGTACAAATTTCAAATGACCTAGGAACCCAAGCAGATTTCTGGCAAAAACTCTGAGAGTAAATAAAATTGCCATGAAGTTTCTCCAAAATCTGTCGTTCGGAGTCGACTTTAAACTGTAGGTCCCGCCACTTGTGTATAAAATTAACATACACAACATCAGTGGTGTGAGAAGCTAGGTTGTAATCCTGACTGAAGGGTTGTAATGGCCAATTATGTATGTATGTATGTAGGAGCTGAAGGTAAACGACAGCAAATTTTTGCTCACTAAATAGGCTTTAGTGCAGTTATCAACAGCCTTAATTTCTATCGAAAAATCATTATCAGTGATGAAGTCTACTTCTGGATGAATATGAATGAATGAACAAACAAGGTCGTCGAATTTCCCAAGAGGCCAATCAACTTGGAATCCAAGAACGTCCAAAAGTATTACAAAAAAAAGTTACTGGTGTGAATTTTGGACTTACGTCGTCATCGGTATACATTCCTTTGAGAAAGACATTGGCCAGTCAACCATCTCTGTCAACGGCGAGCACTGGATGATCTGAACATAAATGACATGTGGTTTCAATCAGATGATGTTACGTGGCACACAGTTGATCTCATATTCCATGTCACAACTGAACAATTTAAAGACATTGTCACTTCACGTAGAGCTGATGTGAACTTGTTACCAAAATCGGGCGATTTAATCCCGTTAGACTTTATTTTAAGGTTTCCTTAAGTCGCATGTGTAAGCAGCAAATAATCCACAAATCCTAAAGGTAATCAAAACCAATATTACTCAAATTCAGTCTGGAATTCAAAGAAGCCATGGGGAAATATGAACGATATCACATTCCACACATAACGAATCAAACTAAAGAAAAAAAAACTTTAATGAAATCACACACACAGGCTTTGGTTTATTTAAATTGAAGGATAGGAAGCACAAAAAGAATTCTTTACCCCAAATTCAACACAAATGAGTTCCTTGTGTTCTTAAATCATTGTGTACAGGTTTGATTGAAATCGCTCGCTATGAAAAAGTGTTATCATATAAATTTTTATAAAAAAAATTGTTTTATTTACCGACATTAAATGTTTTCAACAACTCAAAATTTAATTCAATTTCAAAAAGAAAAAAAAAAGTAAAAATATCTTACCTTATTAGACTGTGATGGTGATTGATTTGAAACTACGATTTGAGTTGTAAAAATCCGTAGCAGCTGAAACGAAAAGACAAGAAAACAGGCTTTAATAAATACGCAAATATTTGTAACAGAATTTCAAAATACAACAAAAACAAAAAGAAAAAACTGGCTTATAAGAAATAAAAAAACAAAGAAAACAGCAAGTTAATAAACTTAAATCTTTCGACACCTAACGAGGCACGTGTTCGACTAAGTTTATATCTTCAAAAAAGCAAAAAAAAATCACTACAAAAAAATAAACAACAACAACGAAAGTAAAAGTACGTAAAAGTACGTAAAAAAATGCTATCCAAAGCATGGAAAAAATTTTTAAAAATGCTTCTTCAACACTTCTCCTTTAATTAGGAGCCCCAAAAAAACAAAAAACAAAAAAAAAGATCCGAAGTAGGGAATGATTCCGCATAGATAAACTCTTAACTAATTTAGCACATTAGCTGTTTGGCAATAAATACAGTGAAGAGTAAAAGTGAATGGAAGGTTCAAGATATCTGGATATCAGAAAATTATTCTGGGCTGATTTACTCGGAGGTTAGTAATTTTAAACTGCGTTTAGTTGATCCTAAATAGGTACAAAAATTCCCATACATTAAATTATGCTGCTCTAGTTAGGAGAAATAAAGAATTTTTTACGCTTTTTGTAAGTAATTTCTTATCTTCGATTAACCAGCAGACTATATAAAAAAAAACTTATCGTAAAGGTGTCAACAAAATTCTTGGATTAGTAAATCAAGCACTCAAGCCAAGCTTTGTCTTTAATACTCATTCATTTGCAATGCAGACTTCAATCGGCTTTAACCACTTCCAATCATTAAATTATCAATATTTGTTAAGTTCTTTGAAAGACTTATTGCTACCATTAAGTGTGGAACATAATATTCTTCAAATGCTTGCCGTGGTTGCTCTGGGTGGAGCACATTTAAAATTTTCAATTTTCTATAACACTGGCGCATACATCAAGCAAACTAACGTTGACTTTGAAGCCTGCTGTTATTTATTACTTATGGTTTATGGCGATTTAAGAAAACCTCACAAGAAACGGTCTAACTGTACTAAATCACATGATCTCGATGGCGAATTCTAATCACTTCCACGTGAGATGCCCATGCCCCTAAACTGGTCTTGCAGAATATCCAATGTAGCATGTATAGTACAGTGTGCTCTGTTGAAACCACATGTCGTTGGTGTCCATCTCATTCATTTCAGGCCTGCAGAAGTTGATAATCATTGACTTGAAGCGCTCGCTAACTTCGTTCTCAAGAAATATTGATCAATAACGGCGCCATCCCAAAATCGACAACAAACAAGGGCTCTTTGATCTAATGTGGCTTTGTTTGTTGTACCCATTTATACGGAAGTGTGTCACATCAATGAAGACGATTTTCCGATGAAAATTAAGGTCAATTGCCAACTGCTCTAATCATTTACTGAACCACCAGTGGATCCTCTAAGTATGACGATTATGGCGATTGTAAGTTGAACAAAGAGTGCGATGTTTTCCCGAACATGCTTAGAAGCATTAGAGACTCATAATTATCGCATGCAGATACAATCAAAATATCGCAATACACCGAAGCAAATAAAATAAAATCCCACCGTGGTGTGCTAAAAGTTGTAAATGACTTTGGTAGACAGATCGTAACTAGTCAAGTGACTAACAGGGAACTATGGAAAGTGACAAGCATTTGTAATCTAAACAAATAAAAATACAAATGCACAACACACACGTGTAAATACTTAGGATTCACGCACAGACAAGGATTCTTTTTGAATGTATATAAAATGTGTGCATGGGTGTATCTGAAAGTCTGCTTAATTGTGGGTATTGTTATCCTTTACCTCTTTCATTTTATTCATTTCTCATGAACACAGGGTTCAATTTTGATACCCAACAAAAACCGACAAAAGATAACACAAAACACAAAAAAAAAAACAAATTTAAAACGTAAAAAAATTGATAACTCTCTTCCCCTTACTTACAGTTTTAAAATAACAACAACAATAATAATAAAAATTAAAAGGACACATAAAAACAGTTGGCAGTTTTTCTTTGTGCACACATGTTAGCTGTGGGAGAGTCTTTTCTTGAATACAATCTTGCATATTAAATACTCTCACACACATGAAATGTTTAAAATGAGTTCACAACGAAAATTTAAAAGCCATATTCCAAAAGAATGAAATTTGAACCATAAAGTAATATTGGAGGCCATCTAGGATTGTTGGCAACTGATCCTACATTTCATTCAATCATCTCCATCAGCAATGAGGCCCATATCTGGATGAATAAGTCACGGAAAAGTCACTGTTTGATACATATTTTGAATGGGCAGTGTCTTCGGTCCAACTGACGTTGTCTAGTCCTGTACGACAAACGACAAGCACTCAATGAGTACGAACTTTTTTTAACCTGAGTAGACTGACCTGTAACACAGGTTATGCTTCTGCGAGAGCGGTTAGAGGGTATGGTCGTTGCACACGGAGGTCAAGTGTACTGGACCTCGACATCGTGCGATATAACCCGGTTAGACTCATTCATTTAGGATTTTTTTTAAGTCGTAGATGTATACGAATAACGCACGCCCATCCACGGCGGTAAAAAATGAAATTAAGTGCAGAGAAACACTTAAAATGTAGATAGGCAAACAAGAAAGTACACGATAATGTCGATTTTGCAACAAAAAATAATTTTTTTCGAATGAAAATCTGAAAACCAGAAGTCAATGCACCAATTACGAATGACTGTTCGATGCAGGTTATGGAGCGGAGGTATCTCTGGTTCATATTTCTTTGAAAATGGGGACGAATCAGTCATTACGGTCAATGAACAGACCTATCGCACCATGATAACCGTTTTTTTTTGTGCCTGTTCTTCATGGTATCGATGTGAACGATGTTTGTTTTCAACAGTACGGCGGAACTTCCCATATGTGCATCTCATGCCACAATCGATTTATTGCGTCAAACGTTTTATGGCTGTTTAATTACATTAAATGGTGGTTGCCGCCAAGAAGCTGTGACTTGACACCGTTGGACTATTTTTTGTAGGATGCCGCTAATTGCAGATATCAAAGAACTTTTTAATTAATTAAAATGAATAACAACAGGTTATAAGATATCAATATCAATATAAATGAGATAAATTTGTTCGCTCAACTGGAAATCTTCTAGGATTCTACTCAATTTCAAAAGTATAGGAGTCTTAGCTTCTTCCATTCGTCAGTAGCTTTCCGGCAATTGACGAAAATATTGACGAATTAACTCGAACTTGTAAGAAACTAAGAAAACTTCAAATATACACGAAGATCAATAACTAAAGAAGTTAAATTGTGGTCTTGAAATCAATCCAATACTTTAAATAGCTTCTCTCATTTCATGGTATCACTCTAATCTATAGTTTGTCTATAGGGTATCAGAGTCAATCCTATTCAAATACGCACATTCAGTATTAAATTATGCAAAACAGCATACTCGTATACATATATTAAATAAATTTAATTATTTTCTACTTTTTTCTTTTTTCTTTCTTAAGAAATACCCAAAAATATTGCTCTTTAGTCTACAACTTATTTCCAAAGAAGAAGAAGACAAAATAATATCCTTTAAAGGGATTAAAGCAGTAAAAAAAAAACAAAAAATTATTTGACTTTTGGAAACAAAGAAAAAAAAAACTAACATAAATAATGTGAACTAAATGTGTGTGAGTGTTTGTATGTGTATAAGTATACTGCGTAGTATACATATTCATTATGTACACATACATTAAAGTAAAAATGTATAAGTAAACCCTTAAAGGGTATCTAATGTAATATACACAACATAATAATGTATGGCTCATTACCATTTGCCGAATTTATAAAACAAGATACTCTTTGGTAAGTAGTTTCGGTTTAGGTATTCATACCTATTGTGCCAACTCACTTAAACACACGCCACTTTTCTTACTTAAACAACCTGTCTGCCGAATACCATGCATATTCACAGAGACAGCATTGTTTCTCGACAACTATCTGATAGCAGCACTGTTATTCTGGAACTTATACAATAAACCCGCGAAAGATCAATGAAATTTAAACAAAATCCACAAATAATAAGGAGATAAGGGAAAATCTATGTTCATTTTTAATTGGAAATAGAAATAACGGTACATGCAATGATAAGTTAGCTTTCTTTCTCTCTTAAGCCACACGGAAATTAAACTCTGAACGAAATCTAAAGTTAATCGAATTTTTGGAAAATAAATTTTTTCAAGAAGAATATACAAGGGTGCACAGTATTTAAATATACAGAAATATATACCGACTAGAGCTGTAAATGGTAGTAAAAAGACATAATAAAATTCTTCTTCCATAACAATTTGCATTATGCCACAAGTTCTACAACGGGCCACGTCAGATTCATTTTCGTCAACTATAGACTCTTGTATTCTCCTTATATTTCGAGATTTCCAATCAATAATATCCAACACCGTAACGATTGGCATTTCACCCATTTTTATCAAGGGCCTCTTTTGAAAATTATGTCCGGACAAAATATTTTTTGAAACATTGATTAAGAAAGCTATTCCCTTATGGACTTCCGGCTTCGCTTATTTTACCATCACTACAATTTACTAGACAGAGGACTAAACGCAATGTAGTCGATAAACTCGAGTCCAATGTTTCACTATCTGTATGTCGACAAAACACAAAATCTGCCGGAAACATGGGAGAATCCGAAGCAGTCGCTTTTTGCAGACCATAACTTAGCGAATTTTGTGTTGTAGCTTTGGCTACAAAAATTAAACTAAGTTAGGAAATAAAGGTAAACAACTACTGACAACGACATGTGAACCTTGAATGCATAAGTCATCTTCAGCGATGAGGCCCATTTCTAAATAAATGAGTAGGTGGACAAATGAAGTTGTTAAAATTCGAACAATACCTATCCCCGTAATAAGCAAAATACATCCCAAAAAATTATTGTTTCTTTTGGATTCTGGACTGGTGTTAGCATCGTTTCACTTTCCTACGACAACCATGGTGACCAGTGGTCATTGTCAACGGCGAGCGTTAGTTACTACTTTTCGCCTCAATTAGGTGATCTGAACATAAGATAAGATAAGACCCTAGGTCAGACATCTCGAGCAAACCCAAATTTGAAAGAATACTTCTTCGGAGACTTCCTCTCAGCAGATTTCTGGCAAACACACTGAGAGTGAAATAAAATTGTCATGAAAAGTTTCTTAAAAATCTGCCGTTCGAAATCGATCTTTAACCGTAGGTACCGCCAATGATATATAAAATTAACGGACACAACATAGGTGGTGCGTGACTGAAGGATTGTAATGATCAATTATGTACGTATGAATGAACATATGGTTATCTCACGTGAATGTGCTGTGGACTGGTCACCGAGATCGTGTGGTTTAAACTCGTTAGACTTTTTCTTATGAGTTCCCTTAACTAATCACAGCGCCTCTTATAATTAGGTGGTCAAACTCCACCTAATTTATACGACAATATCATAAAAGATAGGATTTTTCTAATTCTGAGGATGTTATACATCACATATAATGGCATCAATAGGTCTGTCAAATGAGTATATCTCACATACACTTATTCTTTTTAAATTTAAATGTACAAAAGCGCTTAATGAAAAACCCGATAGTAAAGAAAACTACCATAACGCAATAAGACAAAAGAGATAAAAAAATTTTTAACGGAATTAATTTCTACTTTGGCCTTGTCCTTCAAACTTATCTTTGCGGCCAAAAGGGGCTTCTTTTTCTATTTCTGTTTATCTTTGTTGCACAACAACAATAACAAATACAAATAATAACGACTCAAATAAAATTAATAAAAATCGAACATGTGCTCCTTTGTCTGTACGTGTCCTGGAGTTGTTTTTATTTAAATATTTTGGGAAAATATTTTTATTTTGTTTTTTGCTTTTTTCATATACTCATTCCAAAACAAAAGCCCCCAAAAAAAAGAAGAGAAATCGAAAAGAAGAGAATTTAGCTGACTGGCTGGGTTTGAACCATTTTCTTCTTACCTACTTCTGTTAAGTTAAATTAAGTTAAGAGATGTTAGAAAAAAAAATTAAAGCATAATTTTGATATTCGTGGCATAGCAAATTTGGAGAGTATTTCGCCATGTGCTTTCGTAGAATGGCATCCTCTGCTTCTTGCGCGCCTACGCCAGTTGGTCACACCAATCGATGACAGGGCTTCCTCGATTTGGTCCTTCCAACGGATACAAGGTCGTCCTCTTCGCCGACTTCCGCAGATACCCGCATCAAATACCCGTCTCGCCAGAGCATCCTCCTCCATTCGAACGACATGGCCGAGTCAGCGCAGTCGCTGGATATTAATCCGCTGCACAATGTCCATGTCGTTGAGGAGCTCATACAGCTCACTGTTGTATCGAATGCGGAAATCTTCGCCAACTCGCACTGGACCGAAGATCTTACGTAGGACTTTTCTCTCGAATACTCTCAAGGCTGCTGCATCGGTGCTTAATAAGGTCCATGAACCGATAACTACGCCAGCACATAATCCCCTACAAAATTTGTGACATTTTTGAAATGACGTTCTTGGATTAAATGCTATTCTAGCTCCTCATGTGGATTCGTTTCATTTCAAATTCCACAATTACCTAGAAATTGACCACAGTTGCTTACAGCTCCAGAGTTCATTCGGAAAATTTACGTCGTTTTTTATGGTCGTTTGTCTTCAACATATGAGTCGTCAGTCAATTTTGTACGGGTGCAGCTTATATTATGATGCAAAATTTTCCAAATTATGGTTTGCGAAAGGTTGAGATCTTGTGGGAGCCACAAAAATGACATCCTTAAATCCCTCTGCACATTTTCACAAACAGCGGCAACGTTTACAAGAATGTTGGTACATCATTTACTGAACAAGTGGACTCAAATTTATTCACCACATTGTAAATAGCCTCTCTCATTAGGAGGATTTTATTGATTGTAAAATGTAAGAAACATGATTTTGATGATGAAAAAATAACTGCACACATGACAATTATTTTGTCAGACGTAGATTCAGAAAGATGGCCCTTATAAACTGTGTAAGTTCGAGATGCCCCAATGAGGAGGTAATTGCAATTGAAGTTTAAGTGGAATGAATTTTAGAAAATAAAAATAAATTAAATACTTAAAGCTCCTACATTCTTTAGAACATAAGCAACGTTTTTTCGAAAACATTCAAACGTGAGAAAAATTTTAAATTAAGATTGACTTTTGCAATGACAAGTGTATGGCAAAACTTAACCGTGCGTACTTCTTGCTTTGCTTTAAATTTATAAAATTTTTTTTTCCCCGATTCGAATCAATTTTCAAACATTTCTTCAGTTGCTAATAGTCAGCGTTTATTTTTTAAGGACAAAAACAACAGCAAATAGAGCGAAACAAAACTTTTTTGTTTGTAATTTTAAACCATTAAAACAAAAACTTCTCTAAAAAACAGAATTCTTTCCAACGAAAATTCCTTGAATGCCTCTTCAAAGAAAAACAGTAAAAAAAAACGAATTCCTTTCTGCGCTTTCTTTTTTCGTTCTCTTTTTTAATTTTATTCTACGGCTGTAACATGTTTTTTAATGTTATTACCATGGTATTGTTGTGTATGCCTGTTACGTGTGGCTGTAGTATGTGTGTGTGTGTGTGTGTGGCTTTGTATGTAAATTAAAAAGTTAAGTTTATTTAATAAATATTTCCACTGAATAATTCCTTTTTTTCATCTTCTTCTTCTTCTTCGTCGTCCTCTAGAAAAACCATTTTAAATGAAATTTAAATAACAGAACCAGACTTACACAACACAAGCGTAATACACCACCAGCACACAGTGGGGAAAAATAGAGAAACGAAAGAGACACGCACACACAGCCATTGATACACAGCAACGCAGCACAACCATTAAATTTTTAATACTCTCACACACACGCACTAGCGCACCATGCAACAGCTTTGTGGCACAGCTGTTATGTTGTATACGCCATTTTGTTTGTGTGTGTGAGTGTGTATTGGTGTGAAAGTAATTGAAATTTAAATAAATTTCACTTTTTCTCAGCTCAGGCCGTTTAATAAACAAAAAAATAATTTTTTTTTTTAATTTTTTAATGTTTTTCTTTCTCTTTCTTTCTTTCTCTCTCTCTCTATTTTTTGTGCTGCATGAAATCGAGATTTTCTGGCATTTTAAGAATTTTACTTCATTTTAGTTTGAATTTCTGTTTTCTTTTCAAAAAGAAATTTTTAAGGCTCTGGGTTTTATGTAAATTTTTTCTCTTCCTTCGTTGTTGTTGTTGTTGGTGTGAATTTGAATGTCATTGTCTACGAATGGGAATTTTTCTAAAAAAAAAAAAACCAAAAGAAAATTTGTTCCCTTGGCTGGTATTTATTTCATTATGGCATTTAATTTGTTAATATTTCCCTTTTTTTCGTTTTTTGCTAATTGCAAGAGTATAAATTAATTTAATTTGAAGTTTATCTCACTTAACGATTTATTTAAATGCATACCATAGAGCTCCCTGAAGCGTGTAATAAATTAAATGGTAATTGCGTACGAATCTATCCTTAAGGATACGTCACATAACGATGTATAATTTATCGCACGAGTATACAACACGGATAAAAATGTTGTGATTTATAATGGCTTGTTATAAAGCGCTTTCTTTATAAGAAGTTTAATGTTTATGGAAACTATTCAAATATTTGTCAAACTTTTTTTTTTGTTCTCCTCAAGCATGTTTCTATTCATTCACATTTGACGGAGTGGATTGGCGTACAAGCTTTAACAATCCAGCTTTAAACCCTGGAGACCTTAAGCATGATCAACTTGTGGGCTATTAAAGTTCAAGTTGTGATATCATAACGACTACTCTACAGCATTCCATTATTCTTGGTCGGAATTTCTCAACAATTCTAACAATTTTATAATGCGAAGATAAAAACCGACAAATTTTAAGTTCCAAAAAAAAAAATCTTTCTCTTCAGGTCCTCAAGTACGTGACAATTTTAAAGAAAATATTCTTCTTCGCCAGCGTTAGTTTCTGTAGCATCATTATTAGGTATTTTCGGCACTTGGGCATGAATTTTAAGACGCTAGTCTTATGTTATGAATTCTTTTAGTAGGATTTTAAGTACGTTTAATAGAAATCGTTTCTTTATTATATCCATAAAGGATTTATGAAAAAGTGAGATCTCTATTTGAGCTTCAAGAAGGGAAGTCAATATCGCGTTTAAGTTCGTTCAGATTAGTTGCTGTACCAAGCGTAACAGCTATGGTGCAACTCTTTATGTTCCGTGTCAAGGAATCCAATCGAAAGTAGGTAATTGTTAAAGGTTGCATTGCTGTATTGCCCAGAGACCTAATATTATTTGACAGCCTTAAATCTGGCTTAAATGCTTTCTATGAATCTTATAGCCATTTTTCTATTTTTGTTCAACATATCCACATATTGAATTGGTTCCAGAAAAATTATTTCTTTCTCACATCAGTTTTCTGCCTGTAAAAATCTTTGAGAACAAATAAAATTCCCACGATAAACTTCTTCTTTTTCTATCGTTCTTAGTCAACATTAAACTCAGCCGCCACTCATGGTTAAAATTAACAAACACAACATGAGTGATATAACAAACTGGGTTGTAATGCTGACTAAAGGGTTATAATGACCAATTAAGTAAGTAAATATGGTACTAAGGTCGAGTAATTCTAATTCATCTTTCAAACGCACAATAATTATCTGCAACATCGTTGCAAATCTCTGTCATTTCATTTTTTCCTTTAGTTTTGAGGAAAGGAAAACATGTACCAAAGGTATCGATTTAACTCTGGAAATAGTGAATTTTGTCGAAACAACTAACCTAATCAAGGATGGTAGTCTGCTGAAGTCTTCTGACGGTGGAAACTATTGTATGATATTCATGCAGATAATTAAGCTCAAAATTTATATGTTTTACGATACGAACCGTGATTGTTTGAGAGTTATTGTTATCGTTCAATAGACCGTGATTACACTGGGAGGGAATGAAACAAAAACGGTAAGCAAAGTAGTGCCCACAAAGGGATGCTCATTTACAATAGTAAACTGGTATTTGATTTTTGATAAACTCTAGTGCAAACACGAATTTAATTGTAAGTTAAATGAGCAGCGGCCTAGAAGTAGGGGTATAGCCCTTCTTTCTGCTCAACTGAACTATGCTCAATAGGAGCCAGAAATAGAAGTATAGTTTCTTCTTCTACCTGTCCAATGAAATTCCTATAAACAGTAACCAGATTGTAACAAGACATGCTATAACTCCGATAATTATTTTACAACAATTGACGAAATTTTTAAAATTTCACTATCCACCTCATGATCCAGTTCAGATCATAATTATTTACATCATCTGGTCATTGCGTTATGAGAAGCCAAGCTGAAAGACTGCAGTTTTCATCTAACGACTTCTGTCGTGGTTGTAGGTACACTGAAGAAGAGAAAACTGTTATCCAATTTCTTTGCCAATGACCATTTCTTGCGAGGTGTAGATTTAAGTTATTTAGCTCTCCATTCCTTGTCAACTTAATGGAGCTATTATCGAATGATATCAATCATATATATTTATTAAACCTTCAGACTGGTTGCGAGTATAGACGTGCTTTTAATGTGCAGTCATTGCGCTGACCAACTTACTCGATGAGTTTGATGGAATTCGGTCAATACAGGGACTGCCTGCGCGTATCTGTGGCGTCACAACAGGCCGCTGTGCGTACTCAAGTGAGTTTTGGTTATTAAAGCTACCACTTCAACCTAACCTAACCTAATTTATATCAGCTGGAGATGATAATTAACAACTGTTTTCTAGTCTTTCCTGTTCACTCGATCGATTATATCTATTATATGTGAGATCAGAACAATGCCTCTAACAACACAATTTAAAAGGCTACACTACAGTAGATTTGATTTCAAGCAGCAAAATGTATTAAATTGTCAGATTTTAATATGTATTCTCGTAACGGAAAACTAAAAATATTCAAAGAATTTTTGTTCAATTGTTTTTTTGATATGACCTTTAAATATTTTTATAAAAAAAAAATTGTATTTTTTTTTTGTTTATTTTTTGTATCATAGCCATCCATTTAAAATCAAAAATAAAAACACCACATGCTGCAATCCTTGATTTATAAACAATGAACAATGAAAATAATTAATTTGCAAAATATTAAATATCCTTTAAAAAATTTATGCAGAAATAATGCATAAATAATCCATGACGACATATGATACAACTGAATGACCTTGAAAATACAAAAATAAAACAAACAAAAAATTTATCAGAAAATAAAAATTTTCTATCTACCAGTGCTGCTGCTACACCATACGAATGATTATCCCCTATTACTTTAAATGTACCATTATATGTGTGTATGTATGTATTAGAATACATACTTCCCGCAGGCTATTTTCTTAAAAACTGGTGTTGTTGTTATTGTTATTCCTTTATTAGAATATTTACTATGTATTGTTAGACAATACTTTATTGTTTAGTGGGGTTGTGTATGTGTATAAACAGAAAAATGTTTTCACACTTTCTCCCTCTCTCTCTCTCTCTCGTTCGTTCTCCCATATTCTATACTTATACAGAAATTTGGTTCATACTTATTCCCATGAATTAAGCAAATAATTATCGGCCAAGTTCCATTTTATCAGGATCTTACTTTTTTAAAATAATTAGTCGAACCCGGTACAAGATAAGGAAGTATGTAGATCCCCACCTTTTCGTCAAACGATCATGGTCTGAACAAAGGTTTTTCAGAAGGATATTCAAAGTTTTCCATTTAAAAAGGCTATTAGCGATCTACTGTAATAAGACCTAGTATTATAGGCTTATCAACTGCCGTATACCTCCGTTATTGGGTTGTTGTGGTGGTGATGAACGTTACTCCTGAGTCTTACTCTCCGCTGATATTATTATCTCATCACAGAAGAGAGGAAAAAGAAAACTACACACGCACCCCAATTACTACACACCACTTAGCTAGAAAAAGCAATAAAACACCTGGGATCCTAAACAACATACTTATAGGACAGGCAAATACACTGGAATAGATTTAATGTAGATTTAATGAAAACCATTCCGTACTCCTGGAACGTGAAGGAATTGAGGATCTGCGCCTTTCTGGACATAGACCACGATAAATCGAAGAGTTGTACACACGATCTGTAAAAACATACGATGGAAACGAAACCAGTAACGAACCTGAGGATTTTTATAGGGCACATGCAATTGGCATTGACTACTAAAAGTATGTGAATGATTTGACTAAAGGGAAGGGGAGACTACTCCATCAATTGTAAGTCGATGTAAGTCTATGTCAATGGGAAGGACTACAACGGTGCTATTTACAAGACAGGGAAACCCCCATAAATGGAAGAATACTAAACTTCTGTAAAGGATAAAGGAGGCAACGTTAGGCTAGCGGGTAGCTTACCGTTCACAGGCAAGATCACTCAGTGGCCTACATGGTTCATTGTGTCATCGAGTACGAAGTAATCCCCCTTGTCATGAATGGTCGTTTTAAAACACCTTGAGGTCCGAATCAAACTGGCCAGTTCCCTTAGTGGAACTTTAGATCTTCAAACGTTCTAAAAATTGTTGCACCGAGTCCATTCCCTTCTGGAAACAAAACAAATCAAAAAATTCCACATGAAGTTGGACAAGATACGGACTTCTGTATGTTGGGGCAATGAAAATCAGTTATGTAGCGGCGCTAGAGACTCTATTGCATTTCAATCCGCTGCAGACACATCAGAGAACTTCGTAGCCTTATGAATCGGATGGCTTGACTGATCTTGGTTAGTGAAGATCTGAACTTTAGAGACAATTTGATAATAGGAACAGAGATCAACACAAGAGACATGAGGGAACATCGTAACTTTATGAATCGAATGGCAGGCAGCTCGTACTTTATTGCGTTTGGATAGAACCGGTAGCCTCTAATGATTTTCAATAATACTTATCAACGAGACGTTGTAACTAAAGTGATTGGACTAATCTAGAGGCTATATATCACACGGATGCATCAACAACAATAGGAATTTTTGCTTCCAAAGTAAAATATTTTAAGCCCTGGAGGAAACTCTCAGCTTTTTTTGCAAGCAAAAGACTGCGATATCCAAAGTTGGTCTCAATACAACATAGACGGAATGTACAAAGGACGGAACATAGTGATGAATGTCGTTGGTGCTATTGAAGATTTCTTGGTAATTCCAGTAGCACTTATTGTCTGAGTCCTGAGTATATTCCTCTACAAACTTAGTAACAATTGTGCATCCATATGTTTTCATAGAATAAAATATGTCATACTCAGTCTTTAAGTCTTTCATTTTACAGGAAGGAAGTAAAGCACTCCTAACTTACAAAGACATTTTATTGTCAGTGTCTACCAGACAGTTTAAAAGTAGTGACGTGTAAACGAAAAAGTGGGATATGCTGGAAAACTGGAAATGCTTACAGAGAATCAATATAAGAATGTATACTTAATATGTAATACATATGTTTGTGGCATATGTACATATATGTGACACTTGTACTTATACACACTTAATTACTCTACTCATAAGTAAAAAAAAGAGAAGGAAAAATAATTTTAACATCAGCATCAGCATCAGTTTATCTTCTTGTAATTGTTTTTTTTTTTATTATTTATTCTTTCCTTCTCTTTCGTTTTTATTCTCTTACAATAATTTTGTTTTTGTGTGTTTCATTATCATGTTTAGTACTCGTCTCTATTCTTTTGTATTCTTTTGTAAGAACGAGCTGCTGAGCTGTCACAGCCATTGTTTTTTTTTTTTTGGCAACTGAACAGTCACTGCTGCCGCCGTTTCATTTACTCAGCTTTAATTGTTGTTGCCATTGTTGTTGTTGTTGTCGCTTCTGTATTTGTTTTATCACAATAAAACAAAAAACATCTGTTGTTGGTCTTTTGTTTTTGTTTTTTTGTTGTTTGTTGTTGTTTCGTAATTACACCTGTTCTCCTGCATACACTGCAGCACATGTAACCCAAAAATAATGAATTTTTTTTTCTCTCTTTCTTTGATAAAAATTACATTTGAGCGCGAGATTATAGCACTAAAAAATATAAAAGTGTTGTGTTGTAATAATCTAACGGAAAATGAGCAATCCAGCTTCAATTCCGAGAAAAAATTAACATTCTGGTTTTGGAATTTTTATACTACAAAGTACCTTGACTTCTGACCCTGACTTCTGACTCGCAAAAAAAAAATAGCAGCCACAATGAATGTCATATAAATGTCACGCAAATCAAAATCTTGAGAAAGGCTAGAGTTGAATGAGAGAGGTTCTTCACCGCAGTTTAACAGAACGAGTTGTTTTAAGGCGACTACTACAGCTACTACTACAGCATCGTCTAGCTGGTTAAACTAAATGAAATTAAGCTAACCCATGGCAAAAAAAAAAATAATAAGAATATGAGGGAACTAAATGGAATAAAAACTACAAAAAGGAAATATAAACTTAATAATCTTCCAAGATTACTAAAAAATTTGATTCAACTGCAGCTCATTTTGTACATTCAAAGAGAGAAAATGAAGTTATAGAGTCAGAACTCAAACCCTATAAACTACCAATAGACTGTGGATCTACCGATTAACTGACGACACTTCTATGTAATATGATGGTTAAGCGCTGAACTAGAGCTGTGTCCAATTCATACCGTCCATGTTGATATTTTCTGACTGATTACTCCATTCTAATCTGACCCTTGTTTCTAATCGATTGGACACTATTCTGATAAATTAAGTTGTCCGGTGTAAATGACACATATTCAATGTAAATATCCAGCTGAGAATAAACTTTCTGCATAATGCATACATAATTTGTCATTACAACCCTTCAGTCAGGATTACGATCTAGCTTCTTATTTTGTGTGTGTTAATTTTATGCATCAGTGGCGGGGTTTACAGATTAAAGTCGACTCCTAGAAACAGATTTTCGAGAAATTTTTAACGGCAATTTCTCTCCTAGAGTATAAGATTCCAAGGCAGCATTAGATAGAGTTTACAGCCAATCATTTGGGTCTCCAAACTAAAATTGAATACCAAGCGGAAGGTAACTAAAACATCCAGTGCCATTTAGAAGATAGTTACCAGCTGGCAATCGAAGTCTTCTTTCTAACCAAAGTTTATAGAGTTTCGATACAGTAGTTGCTGGATAGCCATTACTTGCATGCAAGGAATATAAATCGAAAGCCTTCGAAAAATGAGACCCGAATGCTGACTCTTTTATTGCCCAAATGTTTGTAATTGCAGCCTCAATCCATTATAATCGATCATGGCTATTTTATTCAGTCTCAGAGTTTTTGCTAGTTATCACCGACGAAATATTTTTTCGCAATTTCGTTTTGTTGGAAATGTCCTGACCTGAGGTTTGAAGTGTGGCCGCACGGTGTAAAATAATCCAACACGCTATTTACTAAATGACGATGTTGCAAAATTCTCCAAATCCGTTTTTAATGCATTTTTTTGCTCACAACTGTGTCATATGGCTGCATATGTATTTCATTATATTATAACGAAACAAAACAAGTGAATTCTAAATTATATTTTTAGATGGTTGAAAACGCGCTTTTTTATGTGCATGTTTATCTGTCCCAGTTTAAATATTTTCAAAACAAGAAAAAAGAAACAAAAAAAAACAAAAGTCAACCTGGCAGGTGTACAGAATTCCATAAATATACTCGAAAAAATGTTAACTCTAAAGCACTGGTAAACATTATTTCAGTGTATACTTCCAGTGTCCACAGCATACCTTCAAAATGTCTAGGAATAATTATACTGCTCAACGTACGTATGTTTATTGGAGGAATAAGATGAGATGACCACCTGACCAAAAATAACAGAAAAAAATTCTAAATTCTACATTTCACATTAGGAATTGTAAATGAGTGGTTAGGTTGGAAATATTATTTAAATCTGGTTAGATTTAAAGAAATTTAATATTCTGCCGCCGAAACAACAACGTTGGCTTTTCAGAAAGTTTTTGCAAAATGGCTTCAACAAACAATCTAAGCAGAATTCCTATAGCTATACCACACGAACTGAACAATTTTAATACAAACTTTTCTCAAACTTTTGTTATTTTACCTACATTTTGTTATTTCTTTCATCTTTAGCAGTTGATAACGTCCATATTGTTAAAGCTAAATCTGTTAAATTATTCAGTCTGTTTTGTTAAATCACCATGGAAGGCTATAGACAATGAATGATGTCTGTTCGCAGAATGGGAGCTGCAACATGTAGCAACTGAACCTAATGTTCTTGAAAAAAAAAAATGTTCGACGATGAGGCTCATTTCTGAACCAACAAAATTGTTGAATTTAAAACGATACTCATTCAAGAGTGTCCATTAGAACGCGAAAAGCTGATTGTTTTGTAAGAACGACACTGGCCAAGCCATCACTGGCAACGGCGAGCAATTTATTTTGGCCTGAAATGGACAATCTGAACTCCAACGACATGTGGTTTCAACAAGATAACGCTGCATGCTACACAGATCATGCCATATATGTTCTGCACGAGTGAATTGTGGACATGGTCATCGCACGTGAATGTTATGAAGACTGGCCAATGAGATAAAGTAATTTGACATTGCGATTTGATCCCGTTAGAATTCTTCTTCTGGTGTTCTTTGAAAACAAAATAACCCACAGCGATCTTCAAAGTCAATATAACCTATGCCACCGATCAAATTCAGCCAAACTAATGCGCTAGAGCAATGGAAGAAGCGACAGAAGGACATTTCGAAGTGCTCCACCCAGAAAAGACATAAAGAACACTCAAAAGATTTAAGACTAGACCCTATAAAAGAAAAGGTAACGGTATGATATAATGAGTGCATTAATTAAAGTGCTGGACTAGCAACCTAAACAACCTGAGCTCAAATACAACACAAAATAATACAACTTTTTATCATGGATTTTGAGAATTTTAAAAAATTTTGAGACTATTGCCCACTGAGAGTAGAATAATAATCCTAATAAAGAGTGCCATAGGAGTATCAAGAGTAAGATCCAAAAATGTGTATTGTCTTGATGGAACACTACAACATGTCTGTTGATTTTAATTGAATTGTTTTCTTCAGTCTCGTTAATTTGTTGACTATAAAAATCAAAATCAATACTTTGTCCAAATGAGAGAAGTTCATAATGAACAATACCATTGTAATTCCTCCAAGGAAACTGGGTTCAAATCTTACTAAAACTCTATTAATTTAAAATTATCTATTCCAACGGAATGAAAGAAATAAAACCACAAATTTATAGTCTATAGACCACTGTTCCCACTGGCTTGTTCTCATGTCATCACCATCAGCTCATCACTTTTATTATCATCAGATTTTCTCACCACAAAAAAAAAAACAGAAAAATTAAATAAGGGAGAGAGAGAAGAAGGTAAACAAAAGCATCAAAACACACACATACACACATGCATTCATACACAGACTTACAGTTATTCCACTTGTAATGTAGTTAAAGGGATTGACAGGCGAATGAATAGACAGACAGAGACAAGTGTTCCATTAATCCAGGTTATAACTGGAGGCGGTTGTTAAAATTTACGCTGCTGCTGTTGAAATTGTTGTTACAACAGTTGTTGTAGAGAGACGAAGAGAGAGAGAGAGAGAGAGAGAAAGTAATTGTTGAAAATACAAGTGTAAACATACAAAACATATAGACAGATTTCGATTATGCACACATACAGACATACATACATACATTTCCCTTTACCTGTTTATGTTTTGTATAATAATGATGCATGTTTTATAATCTTATACATGTTACGTATTTTACACTCATTCACAATTACTTATACACCTGTATATAGTAATGTACCTACATATGTATGTATGTATGTATAAGTGTGTTAGAGTGTCAGTAATTTTATTTTTTTTTTCTTTTATTTTACTTGCTTTTTTATGCCTTCCAGTTTCAACTCTTCTGTTTTTACTCATCAACTGGCATTTGTCAAATTCTTGTTTTAATGATGTTAACCCATATTAGAACACCTGCCTCCTTTTCAACAATCCATATACTACCACTAACATTCAGCTATCGTTACCATTATCCTTTACAAGATAAGTATGTGAGAGTATATGTGTGTAAATGTTAAGATTTCTCATAATTTATTAACCCAACAAATTTAAAATTTCTTTAAAAAAAAAATTTTTTTTGATATCTCATCTGAAAGGTTATTTATGTATACACCTACAGTGCTGCTAGAAATAATAGGGACAATGAAGTTATTTGTAAACAAAATATTATAAAATAATGTCATAGAATTGTATTCTAAAATTATTTCAGATATCACACTACCACACGTCGAAAGACGATCCTCTTGACTACAATTTGCACATAGTCGAGTATTTGTACTATGTCACATATATTCCAAAACGGCCACTGATCTTCTACAGTATTTTCAAGCAAGAAATTGATATTTTTAAATACCATATCACTTTATATGTGACAATATTGCTGATGTTTTTGTTAGAGGTATTGAATCCTCCTTTGAATGTGCTATGGTACTCATAGACTTAGTTTATATCATAAAATTAGGTTCTAAACAAGTAAACTTGTTCATATGGATGCTGTTAAATAGCTAACAATACTGTGTTAAAGGCAAATTTTGTTCTCTTAAGTAAAAAATTTGCTCAATTAACGTCAAATGTTGCGTTGCTAAAAAAAAATAGGTTTGTGTCTTGGATTTCTAAATTTGAATTTATCTTCATACACATACCCAGAGGTCATTGCAACAATTGTATTCGCCGTACATGATGGATAGTGGAAGAGAGAAAATAAAAAACAGGGACATAGAGAGTGAAAATAAAGAGTAAATATACAAGGATCACGTCTCTTAGTCAGCGTAAGCCTACAATTGAATCTCAAAAGAACGTGATTTCATCTACCAGACTATAGTTAGACTGAAATATTTTTCCTTTCGCCAATAGGCGGACAATCTTAGGATAAATGCTCTTTCGTCTCTATATCCTACCTATGTCTACATATATATATATATATATATACATAGGCAAACATATTTCACCTTTACAATCCTTGCGCCAGGAATACGACTTAGCTTTACACACCACCCATGTTGTTGGAATTAATTTTATCCCCGAAGCACGGGACCTACAATGTAACGCTAACGACATATTTGTGAAGCTTCCTTATGGCAATTAGTTTGCTTTCAGAGTTTTTGTCAGAAGGTTACTGAGAAATCGAAAAAAATATTTTCTTTTTACTGTCGTAAGTCTGATTTAAACTCTCCAACACTCGTCTAGTAGCCTATACACTTCTCACGATGCTGCCTACAGAAATCCCACTGAGATCAAGATCCACATTATAAATCTGATGCTACAATATGCCGTATGATAAATGATCAATGATTACTGCCAACATAACAATCCAATTTATCCTTCCAATGCCATTTGCTCTTACTCCAGAATCAATTCCCACTGAGTCTATAGTAGTGAGTAGCAGATGAAAAACTAATTGCAACCGAAGGATTATCAGGTCATTAGGAATGACTCGCTTCTTATCATCTGATTGCTAATTACAACCAAATGTGCAAAACCACGAAAGCGGATTTTATTCCTTATTTCGAATTTATATTACAAATTTGAAAAGTTATTAACAAATACAATAAAACATTTCTTATGTAGATAACTGCAATAATTTTAAATTTGAGAGTCTATTTTGCTAACACCATGCGACAAAACACAAAAAATTAAATACACCCGGGTAACTACCTAGCCCAAGTTGTTCAGTTAGTTGAGTAGAATTCAAAAATATTTTTTTTTATATTTCTCGAACCCTCCAAACTTTACGCAGAAATTTATTGATTACACAACGTTATTGGAAAGGGAAGGGAGAGAGAACTGCAACTCAATTTAATTTTTTTAGGAATGTACGCCCTCCATTCCATTTTAAATCAAATAAAAATCCATTACAAATAATGTTTTCTAAAGTGAGAGTTTATAAAAATAAAAAATAGGCCCTTCGTGTTGCTCTGACTAAAATAAAATCATGCCTTCAAAAACATCTAGATATTTTGGTACAGCGTATAAAGCGAGTGTGTTGTTCTGTCACCCTTTAAACGTCCTTGTGAATAGAAAGCCAGTTTTAATTATTACGTGCGTTAAACTTTACATAGATAGAGATTTCAATTTTAATGCAAAATACGGCATAATGAGGCATTCGTGATAGATTCTATAAATTCAGATTATTTGCCGCGCTTTCTCGAACAGGAGTGATGTGATCAATTACACTGCAATGATCCAAAGGCTTGCCCACATCTGTAAGGCTTTCAGATTTTTGCATAATATTGTCATATTCTTACACAGTTAGCCGCTTATGACAACTGTAAGCAGTCTGTAGTGCACGAATATTGGAAACGTTTGAACTCCCATTTTTTTTTGTTAAAATTAACCTACCGCACTATTTGCATGTTGAGCGATATTCGTAAATCACAAATTTTTAATTGACACTTTAGATGAAACATATTATATTCCACAGATGGCAGCCTTGTCAGAACGGCAATTTAAAAACCTCTAAATGGATAGCAGATAAAACAACAGAAATAAGAAGGGCAACAACATGATAAAAACGAAATCACTTGCAATCAAATAGCATTTATAACGGAAATATATAGTGATGCACGGCTAGTTGAGAGTATGTAAGGTTTTTAAACGCGAGTATATAATTCAAACCCCAACTCAGACATCTCAAACACAACACAATATGAAAAAAAAATGTAAAAACTCCAAGGATGAAATAAAATTCGTCATAAAAAATTTCCCAAAAATCTGTCGTGCGGAATCGACTCTAAACTGTGGATCCTGCCACTTATGGATAAATTTAACTCTCACAACATGAGTGTGATGTGAGAAGGTAAGTCATAATACTAACTAAATAATTGTAATGACCAATGAAGACCAATACTTAATTGGTGCTTTTAAAGAAAATTCTAAATTTGGAATTAAAATTCAATATTTTTTTATTTTAAGCCGATTGTTATTGTCAATTTAAAACCAATTTGAAGAACCCAATATAGAAAGTGTATAAAATTTTAAAGGCTATATTTGTTGTAATCCTTTTTCTATCATGATCAGATTTAATAAGACTTCTAAAGTTTTATATATAACTGTCCATCCAGGCAAAATAAAGTAATTGAAAACATCATTTACTTTTATGCTTCCATTAAGTCTTGCTTAAAAAAATAAATAAATTCTGAGTATAAAAAATATGTGTGTGTGTATGTATTTGTTTATTTTTAACAATACAATAAGGAGGCAAAAAATTATATGAAAAATGTGTAGTTTAACAACAAACTCTCTAACACACACATACACACTCGTGAAACTTTCACTGAGTTCTAAACAGAGAGTCAAGATTTATATTTTTATTGAATTTAAATAATGAGAGGAGAAAAACAAGAATTATTTTTTATATGGAATTATTATTAACAACAATAACAAAATTCATATACTTTTTACTTTGCCTATGTATGAGTTGGTATATAAATAGAATGCTCTGTAAAACACAAATAAAAATATGAAATAAAAATACAATAACAAGCTTTTTTTGTATATAAACATATACATCCATACATACATTTGTGTATATGTATAGTAGACTAAGATTTTACAACCTACACTAGGCACAAAAAGTTATACTAACTTCGTCACAAATTAACAAAAGATTTACACACTCAGCAATTGTGTTATGATAGCACACACACTCATATCACAAGCATATTTTTATTAAACAGGAGCATGAGAGAGAGAGAGAGAGAGCACGCATCCTAAACTCTCTATAATATTCAATTTCTTTCTCTCTATCTCTGTTTTTATTTGTACTAAATTTTCTCTTTGGAAAAAAAGAAACGAAATAAAAAAAAATAACAAAAGCATACACAAATTGTAATAAAAACACTCTCACTCTCTAGATAAAACAGTACAAGTGTACAAACAACAATAAGAAGGAGCAAGGAGTATAGCGTAAAACCACTTGTGCTACTAACACATTGAACCACAGACACAGAAAATACTAACAGAAACAATTTCAACCAAAAACAGGAATAATATGTTTTGGTGTGATGTATTGGTGAGAGCAAGGGTAGACATTTTGTTTTTGTGTTATGCTCTATTTAAGAAAAAGCAACAAAATGCACAATAACTAAAGCTTTTACGAGAATGAGCTTTTCTTTCTACAAAAAGGATAACAAAACAAAAACAAAAGCAGAAACAAAAAAAAAAGGAAAGAAATATTTTTTGTTAGTGGCGCCTACAACAAATGTCAAAATGCAATGACATACATACATATACATATTCGCGCTTGTGTATGGCAAGTGTATATGGGCTTATGTTTTTAAAATTGTAGGTGTTTGTGACGATTGCTCAATAAAGAAATAAACACACACACATACACACAGAACCGTGAGAGAGTGTATAGTGTGAGAGTGTTTATGCAATTGTGCTTAGGCATGCTGTTATTATTTTTCATTTTTTTTTTTTTTTTGTTCCGTAATTTGATTGAAATGTTGTGTTTTAAGCTTAAAGTGAGAGTGTATTTGTTAATATTTACCAATTTTAAAAATCAGTTATTTGTACGCCTTTGATAACTACACACTGTTGCGGTTGAAATTGAAATTGTTTACGGGTAAAGAAAATCAATTGCAGTTTTAAAAATATAACGTTTATTTTTATCACTCAAGAAAGATTGTTTTTTTTTCTAATCTTGAAAAAAAAAATTTGTAAACAACAAACAAAACAAATACAAGTTCAATTGAAAAACAAAAAACAATATTTTGGAAAAATAAATAAATAAATGAAAAATAAAATGTTATTTAATAAATAATTATGTAGACATTTAAATAAATT
>QOCX01000209.1:153427-192830 GCA_005959815.1 Sarcophaga bullata
ATTGTCGTTCACACAATTTAATTTAAGGTCTAGGTCAATAACTTAATGAAACAATTACATATTTTGTTGTAAATAATTACAAAAAAATAGATAAATGTGTGTTAAATTTATTGATCCGTAAAAACACAACCAACCCACATAAAACTATTCAATAGTTTTTTAAAAATAAATCAAAAAAAAAATCACAAGAACGCATATGCAACACCCTAATTAAGAATTAACCCTTGAATAAGCACGACAGCATAAAAAATACAAACAAATAAAAAGAATAACAACAACAATCTTTAAAATTGACAATTTTTTAAACTAATTGACAACAACAATATTAATGATGCTCACTAATACTAAAACATAATGCCTCATTTGTAAAAATCATTAAATGCACGAACAGCAGGCGAGCCAGAGAAGAGAGCAAGAAAAAATTCATATAATAATGAACTGTGGTGACAATAACTACACAAGCGAGACATAAAAATACATGTAATGGACAAACGTATTCGTGTTTGTTCAAACAGTTTGTATGAAAAACTTTGCAAAACGTTTTAAATGTAAAGAATTTTCTGTAAATAAGCCACACAATTATTTATTTAAACTTCATTTGTTCAAATTAAGAATTTGAGCAAACAATTTGTATAAAATATTTAAAAATAAACAATTTAATTTATTTTATCAAAATTATACCTAACGATCCTACCAAACATTATTTAACTTTCGCTTTGGATATAATAAATATTTAACGAGACACCCTTTAGAAGTATCCAATCATTTTCATCAAATCAAATTTGATAAAAGTAAACACAGGAGAGACTAAAATTTTGCTTTGGAGTTTGTGCAAGCTGTTTGACATCACTTTTATAGTCTTTCTTTTTGAATTTTGACAGTTAGAAAAGGCCATCTTGAAGTCGCCGCAGTCTAGTGGGTAGTATGGTGACTTATTAGATGTGAGGCCACGGTTCAAACCCCAGGTCAGACATCTCCAGCTAAACGAAATATGAAAAAATATTTCTTTGGCGACTTTATCTCAGCAGACTTTTGACAACAATAAATTGCCATGAAAATTTTTTTCAAAAATCTGTCTTTCGAGTAGACTTTAAACTGTAAGTCCCATCACTCACACATGATATTAACACACACAACATAAGTGGTGTGAGAGCCTAAGTCGTAATCCTGATTGAAGGATTGTAACGACCAATTATGTATGTATGTAGGAAAGACCTCTACAGGTAACAAGTTCCACATACGAATATATCGCCTAAAGAACGAATTCTGTCTGTAATGCACGGTGACTTGCGAAAAAAAAAAACGGGTGCTGCGTTAGAAAACACGATTTTCGGGAACAAGTCCCTTTTTATCGTACTAGAGCTATATCCGTAGTAGTAGCGATGGAACGGTGGAACACAAACTATATTGCAACAATGCTCAAATGAATCAATAGAGCTGCAATCAATATGAGAATAACTGAATGGCTCTCCGCTAGTGGTTACCCACCTCTCCCGCTATTTTTGCCATTTACATTTAGTCCTTTACTTAATCAATTATGGGCATTGAAACCACTGTGCTATCATTGTTTTCCTTACGTTTTTTACCTTGTCCGTGTATGTTCTAACGGAGACAGTTATATTTAATGTTTGAGTCTTCAAATATAAAATACATTAATTTGTTATTGTCTGTGGTACATGCGCATATATTTTCATTACTCTCTCTCGCTCTCTTTCTTTAGAGATATATTTTTATCACTCTATTTTTCTATAGGTGCTGAGAAATACTCTAACAATTGTATTGTTTTTCTTTCGAAGAAATTTATTTTTGTTTATATTTGTGTAGTTGCCTGAGGGAGATTTTTCCGTTTCTCTTTTTTTTTAAGTGCTTTTCTTTATATGAATTGTTTGTTGTTGCTGTTTTTTTTAAGTTTTATATACTCGTGCACTTACACTCAACACTAAGCTAAAACAACAAAAACTATACAATAATAACAAATACAAAAGAAAATAACAAAAAGAAGAACACACCATTCACGAGTTTAGTAGTAAAATAAATAAAGCACACTACACAACTCAACACAACACAACAAACAAACTTTTGATATATTTTTTGTGAGTACATGTATGTACGTATGTTTATGTGTTGTGTGCAAATATAAGATGAGCATGTGTTTTCGTCGTCGTCGTCAATTGTAGTCGTTGTTTTTCGTCGTTGCTCTACTTAGCAATTGCTCTACTCTACTCTGGCATAGTATTCTGCTGTCGTCTGTCGTAGTTAACAGTTGTCGTGGTACGTTGCTCATCATCACATGTGTTATAACGGTGAAGAAGAGTACAAAACAAATTTAAATTATAAAATAAAAATCACTTTTTTCTATACTATATTGCTGCTATAAAGTCTCAAAGAAAAAACAACAGCAACAACAGAAAAAAAATATTAAAAATTTAACAAGAAAAATATTTCTAATAAGAGTCAGCTGTTCGTTCGCGAGTTTATTATTTACGAAATAATAAAATTTCAAATTTAATTTTTTTTTATTTTACCTGCTCTTATTCTTACTTTATAATACAACAAATTTATTTAACGGAAAATTTTAAATAGCATCTGATTAAACGTTATTGTATGGTGAAAACAAAACAATAACAAAAAAAAAAAAAAAAAAAAATTTAATTACAAAAAGGAAAATAAGCGAAAGAAAAGTATCATACAAAGCAAAATAAAAAAAGAGAAATTAAAGAAAACGAAAATACAATACACAATACCAACAAAAGAACAACAACTATAACGGATTTTAAAAATAGGATATACCCGCAAAACAAATCACTCATACGTCTAGAGGTCCCTTTGAAAACTAAAGGTTGGTTGGTGTCTCTCAAAAACACAAAAAAGCAAATCTTTAAGAAAATTATTGAATTTAATTTAAATTTAATTTTTGTTTATTATTTAGACATATAAAATAAATTACGTAAAATAAATTTAAAATAATACGCTGAGAAAAAAAAATTAAATAAAATAAAAAAGTTAATAATATAAGATATTGCAAGGATACTTTTAAAACAAATTAAAACTTTTAATCGTTAAACAAATAATGAAAACAACTATGTTGGCTTAATTGCATAATTATTTATATATTTCCATAGTTTTTTTTTTCTTTTGTTAACATCTACAATTTTTGCAATAAAAAAATTATTGCTTGTGTAACTCTTTTTGTTGTTCATGTCGCGCAAATATTTAATTTAATTTATTTAATCAAAAAAAAAAAAAATAATAATAATAGTAATAATAATAAAAATAAACCATAAATTCAAAGTGAACAATTGAAAATAAACAAAAAAATTTTATTAACAAAAACAAAGTGTAAATAACGTTCATCATACGCATACAAAAAAAAAATAGGAAATTGGGTTTAAATAATAAAAAGGAATAAAAAAAAAGTTGAATAAATATTTACTTTTAATTTAATTACAAACAATACCATAAATAAACAAAATAAAAGAGCCTTAAAAAAATATTTGCAGAAAAAAATTATTTTTAGACTCATAATTTTTAAAAATAAACGAAATTAATTTTAATTTTAAAATTAACGAGATTGTTTAGATTTATTTAGACAATTGCCTTGCCCTAATTTTAATACAATATTGGGAAATTCTTTACTTTAAAACTCGTACGAACTTTCGGAAAAATTAAATATTTTAGCTGTAAAATTTTAAAAAATAATTTAAAAACCGAAACTTCAAAAGAAACCCATCCCAAATTGACTCTCCTACACATTTTCAAGAAGCGACGGTGGTTGAATGCCATTTGGTGCCCATATTTTTATGGTTTTTCTCTATTAAACTCAAAAGAATTATGGTTTGGAAGGAGGGGAAACATAGAAATAAACTATTTGTCTTAAACTATCTGTAATCCTAAATTTACTTCAAGCATTTCAACCACGACCATGGTGCACTGGTTAGACTACGTAATAACCAATAACTACAAACCGAATAGAAGCTGGTGGAAAAACCAGAAGAAACGAACAAAATTGTCAAAGTTTTTGAATTTAAAAATTTTTTTAAAAAAATTTCATATATAAAGTATGCAAAATGAAGCTACACCAAGTAAGCACCTTTTGCTGATTCCTCTTTACTTTTCTTTTGTAAAAATGTCAGCAATTATTCTTCAATAACGTGACGTAGATTACATTCTGTCCGTGCTAAATCTAACACAGAGAAATATCAGAGAAATTATGGGATTATATTTCTTAAATACTTAGGGCTTGTTTTTGTAAGGCAAGCAATTACACTTGCGGGTCTGTTTGCAGGGATGACACAAACAAAAAAAAACTCAATTTTGTTTTTGTTTCCCATATAAACAGCCAAGCAAGCGATATTGCTTGTTTTACAAAAACAAGCCCTTAATTGGTTATTACAACCCTTTTTAGCCATGATTACGACCTAGCTTCGCACATGTTAAATTTAACCAAGAGTGGCAAGACTTGTAGTTTAACATTGACTATGAACGTCGGATTTTTAACATAATTTTCATGGCAATTTTATTAACTGACAGACGAAATCAAGATAAGTTCAATGCAATGCAGGCACTGCTGAAAATATCGCTTCAATTAGATAGAGTGTAACGGCTGCATTGAATCAAGTTCGGAAAACCTAGATATGATTATTGAAATCTCATAACATTCGAAATTAATGACTGTTTGGTGAGACTTATAGTCTGAAACTACAATTTTGTAGTATTTTTTCAAAAATCACGCTGAAATAAGAGTTCACTGTCAGTTCAGAGCACAGAGGACAGTATATAACAGACAGATTTTAGACACTTGAGAGGTCTCTACAATTTTGGTTTGGTTGATTAAAAAACAAGACATGGATTTCACGCCGGTTGATTTTTCTTTGTTCTTTGTATACCTTCGCGAGAAATGTGTAGCCCAATCCCTCCATTGACTAACTTCTTCGATGAGTTCGGTATACTTAGGACCTGTGGTGTCACCACAGGCCGCTATGAGTGCCCAAGTGAGCTTTGGTATCAAAGGTACCACTCAAACCTAACCTAACCTACGCGAATAATGCAATAAAATTGCAGCATTTTAAAAACTAACATTCTTTAAATAAACGTCTGCTGCGACCAATCCAGATGTGATAATTTAAAAGACTTTGATTTTGTCTATAAGCCAAGCAAGGTTCAAGCAAAACAATAAAAAAATTCATCGAAATTAACTTTGCTTTTGAAATTGAAAAAAATAAAACAGAAATTTTGAATAAACTGTGTGCGAATAACTATACCACCACAAACCTTTATGCAGGCAGACAATTTATTACAATTTTAGTATGCTTTTCAAGTTTACATGAAATTTACTTGAAATAATATTTCCATTCTATGTTTACGCGATTCCAAAGTCCCTCTTTTTTTGGTAGAGGCTTAAAATTGTTATCCCACTCCCTCCTATCAATACATGCAACAAATTTTCGATAGAATTGTGATCAATAAATTATGCTGTTAAACGTATCGCGTAAAACATTTACCCAGACGCAAGCAGTTTTCAACAATTTCGTTTTTATTCAAAAATATTCTAAACATCTAATCACTTTTGCTTGCTATTGTAGGTTGAATCAGAGTCAGGCACTCCACATGAAAGTCAAATCAATGGTAGGATAGGGTGTATTAGAATTTAAAAAAAAAAAAAAAAATTTTATTTTACCAAGTAGTGTTCATAACAATCTGTTATCACCGCTTCCGAGAATGTTATTCAATTTATTTATTTCTATTTGCTTTTGTTATTGTTTTTATTTTTATTTAGCTTTTGTTTTAAGTTGACATTTATTTTACTTTTTTGCGCACTCTTTTTTTTCTCTAAAGCATGATATTTTTGGCCAAGACATACATACATATATGTCTGTATATGTACGTATGAATGAATGTATAAACAGTCATACTTTTTCATATGACAAGTACACTACGTATTGTATTTCAAAGTTCTATTTAATGTTAGCATTTTGTATGAAGATAAAAACAGCTACAATAACAACAACAGTAATATAAAAATTATTTAGATAAATTGTTATCTAAACAATAGAATATAAATACAAAAACAACAACAACTATAACAACAACAAACTTGTTTTTTTTTTTTGTGGTTCAGTCAACAAAAGTTATTTCGGTTTTCTAATTCTCAAAATAAAAGGGTTTTTAAACGAAAAAAAAAATAAAAAAAATTAACTTAATTTTATGGAGCACATACCACTCTACCCATCTATACATGCATATACTTATAATTGCTTTAATTTTCTTTTTTCGTTCATTTTTTTTATTGCTTTTCTCTGATTGCCAGTCATTATTCATATTCACGTGAGTAAGCGAATGAGTGAGTGACTGAAAGTTAGATTTTCTTTGAGTTTTATTTTTTATTTTAGTTTTCTAAATAACTTCACACAAGTTGTTCTTGTTCTAGTTAATGTTCAGTTTTATTTTTATTTGTTGTCATCATTAGAATATTTACTTGTTTGCTGTTTGTTTTTGGCATTTTACTGCCTGCCTGTATTGCAGAGACTATATTTTTATTTTAGCCAAGGTTGAAGGCCAATTCTAAGAGTATGAAAGAAAAAAAAAGAAAACAAGAAAACACTAGTGCCTATACAATACGTAGCTTTGGCAACATTATTGTACGACTACGAGGCATGTGCTAAATTGTCGACCTAATGTCTCTACTAACCATGCATAGAAGGCCTATAATATATCATAATGTTATCTGCAATATAAAAAAAAAGGAATGACTAGTAATTTTCATTTGTTTCTTTCTCTTTTTTTCTTTGTCTTAAATTTATAGTAAATATTGCGTTTTAACAACTAAGTCTGTCTAAGCCAATGGTATTCTATTCTAGTTATTATAGTTACTTTAACTAAAATACTACGTATCAAAACGGTTGACATTTATTGATTTCTTTTTTTCTTTTCCATTATATAGTAGTTGAAGCAAAAATATAATACAGATACCTATAAATAGCAAAAAATTTAATGAAAACTGAGGAGTGTGCACAAAAAAATATCGGCATATATTTTTCTTTGTAAAAACTAAACTTAATGGCAACCTTATTTTAATTTCAATTAAAAATCAAAGATAAAAATATAACACCTCATCTTCTTCCTAGGATTCCTCCCTTTAGAGTATATGCTGTGTTATCTGCTACCATTTTAGCTGGCAGTTCTCCACTTTATATTATATTCGTTCTAATTGACTTGACTAAGCTTTTTGTTTTGCCTTTCAAATGCTTTTTTTTACTATTCTCCACTCCTTCTCAATAGTTTGGTGTACTAAGCAATCTGAAAGTATTGACTTGGCTGTACCATTTAATCGCTCTTTGCTATATACTAACAACTGGTAAAAACTGGCCAGAAAGGTTAGGGCATTTTATATTCACATAACAAAGTTGATATTCGATGCTATAACAGTCGTTAGTAATGGAATTTGCGCTGTAATAAAGATGACTTTTCATTACAGAGAAATATAAGCTTAGAAGTATGACCAAATTTTTTTGTGAGCACTCCTCTAATATTTGGCAAAGCGCCATTCATTTAAATGTGGACTGTTCTTTGCGGTAACTCGTTCTTATTTTGAAGACGTCCCTGTTAGGTTTTGTGTTGGCTTATTAGACTAGAGCACGTGGTTCTAATTCCAAGTCAAACATCTCGAATGAAACGAAATATGAAGAAATATTTCTCCTCGAATTTTTCTCAAGAACTCTTAGAGTAAATAAAATTGCCATCACCATGTTAATAATTTTCCTCTACGAAGAACCACAAAACTACTACCAATCGAGAAAGTGTAGGCTGGCTTCGTTGCAAAAGGGTGTAAATTACCAATTTGTTTGGATTTCAAAAGTGAAGTTAAATAAATGTGAAAGACAACGTCATTTAAATGATTATCTCTCTGAGATTGTGCAGTCGATTCTAATTGTTGCGTAAATTGGATTTTATACGGATTAGGGTGCAAATCCAAATCTAAAGAAACCCATAATGAGAAATAAGACAATCCCAATTGGTGAGAACTCCGTGGAACCATCAATCAATCAATCAAACGTTTAAAACATCATTTTTCTCTTCAGTTTCAATAAGTAGTTAAAGATCTACATTCGTGAATGGCAAGGCTAAATAAGAGGCGCCTCAAATGAAAGATATTTAACAGCTGACAGCTTTACCAGACTTGAGATTTTGAAGCTACTAAGTGCTCTTACCTTAAGGGCTCTTTGTAATAAATTAATCAGCCAGTTTCAAATAACAAATTCTCTCCCTCAAACGAAATTATATACATCGTTAATGCTTATCTCAATTAAATCTAATTAAACTTGCAATCTAGCCTTTTTGTTGTTAACTTTAAGGAAAATTTTCTTAATACACACTACACTTCAGGGCATTACAGTGTTGTTGAAGATACATTTTTTGCTTCGATTTCCTGTTTAATTTTAAAAACAAAACAATTTTGAAAATGTTTCGATTTGTTATTGATAATGTATGGGAAAAACATGAAAACTTCATTTTACTTTATTTTTTTCATTTAAAGTTCAAGTAATTATTGTATAACAAAATAGATTCAATGCAACGGAAGAAGGCTAGACAATATTGAGTGTATATGTAAAGATATATTTGCATATTAAACATGATATAACATGACAGACAGATATGAAAATTTAATGAAATACGTTAATAATTATAATGAATATATGTACAGAACAGTAAAATAATTAAATAGTATATGATCAATACGTAAACATGAAATTTTTTAGCCTTAAGCTGGTTATCAAACACTTCTAATTCTGATCCTGTTTTTATAATCTGCCTTCAAATGATTTTATACGATACTATCCGCTCTCTTCTACATGAAAACTTAACATGACTTGTGTGATCATATAAATCCTTCTAAACATGGCAAAAATCTCCAAAACAAAAACCGTTTCTAACAAATAACGGTTATGGCAGAAGAAATTACAAACTGAAGTACTTTGTGTGACTCAGAATGAGATTTTGTGCCAATAAATCGACTCTAAAACACAACATACTTTACTAGTGTACGAACATACCAAAACAAAAAATTTTAACTGTTAAACATCCGTTGTTTTTCTTTTTTGGTTTTTGAATATGAGACAAATAATTACGTATATTGGTATTTTAGCGCACACACATCTACGTACTAACTACAGTGTACATATTAAAAATGATACTACAGCAACAACAATAATGTAGAGAAGAAAAATTTAAGAAGCGAAAAACGGTAGAATAAAAACATCAACTACGATATTATTAGTGGTGGTTATGGAGAAAACAGTTTGTTATGAGACTCTCTGTGCACGTACATATGTATCTATGCATAGGAATATAGAAATAAAGAGAGTTTATTTACAAGTGTATGTGTAGTATAATAAGCCTACTGAAAAGTCTGGTTATTTATACATTCAGTTTTTGTTGTCTTCTTTTTCTATAAAGGCAAGCCAACGTGTGTATGTAGTTTTAGTACTTCATAATGAGGATGAGCATGGCGTAGTCTTACGTCAATGAACAACATTGAAAAAGGTTAAAAACGACACAACTATAGTACATATACACATGTACACTTATGTTTTGGATTTGTAGAGTATATTTTGGTTGGAAAAAAGAAACGAAAAAACGTAATGAATATAAACTAACCTACAAAAAAAACACACTCACACACACATACTGTTATAGGCTAAAGAAAGGATGCTAGGCATGAAGATTTAAATAAGCACACGTATATGTGTGTGCGTGTGCATGTGTGTGTTTGTGAAAATACAAGTATAACATATTGAGAGCAGTACAAACAACACTTTAATGAGAAAGTTTTTTCTTTCTTTTTTTGGTGCTAAATACGAAACTACAACTGAAACTAGAGCACATCAATATATGTTTTTAAAACGAAGCTTAAACAGCGACAATAATAATTGAAAACAACGATATAAAAATAAAACAAGTCTTACCCTCTCTCGCTGTCTTTCTGCGCTATTCTTCAATAATCAAAAGTGTGTGTATGGGTATATGTATTGTACCCGGAAAAATTTTTGTTCCCATTTAAACGGTTCAATTTGAAAAAAGCTTTTCTCTTTATGAAGTCATTTATAGTTTTGACATTTAAATTTAAATATTTATAGTATAGTCTGCATACATATTGAAATTGTTGTAGTAATTGTTGCTGTTTTTATACCCTTTATATAAAAAAATGTTAAATGTAGGAGTTCAAATTTATTACGTTTACATTAGAACAAATATCACATTTTTTTAAAGGCAAAATTCATTTCTAGAAAATCAATAAAATCTGGGACAACTTTATAATGTTTCTGTTAAGAAAAGGACCAACATACACCAGAACATGTGTATTTAAAATGGAGAAAAAATAAACACTGTTGAAGTAACATATTAACCCAGTAATATATGTGTAACATGGCACTGTTAAAGTCATCCTTAACACTAAAGTAAATGCATTCTGTTAAATATTTACTTACAGAGCCTGAATCAAAAACCGATTTACAGAGCTATGTAAATAAAAAGAAAAGAAAGTGAAATGTCAGATGGTGAAATGTGCTACAACTACAACTGTTGTTGTTGCTGTTGTTGTATTTCTCTTCTTCTTTTCAATTCTTCTTCACTTTTCTTAGCTCAGAGTGAGAGTGAGAGTGCATGTTTGGGGGTAAATGTTGTTATAAAGTAGCATCTCTACACACATTGAGAAATGAGTATTTGTGAGTTACTTTAGTAAATGTGAGTAAAAGTGAGTGTAAAAATATTTTCCATTGCGCATACGCCACAACTGGCTGATATGTCGGTTTTTATAGAGTGCATATACTACATACATATATATGTATGTATATATATGTATGTATGGGTGTATTTGTAAATTTTCTTTTTTTTGTATGCACGAGAGTCAAACGAGTAAATTTGGAATGCATTTATCCTACTTTTACACTCAACTTACTCTACTAACATACTAACCCATACAGTATACTTGTACACTATGTAAGAATGAGTATGTATAGAATTATAAGAGTATATTTAAAATGAAAATAACCAAAAATAACAACCAACGATTTATTTTCATCAGTGTTGACAGTGGGTAACAAAAAAAAAACACAATGCTTCACAATACTGCGAAAAAGGAATTCAAATGAAGTAAGAAAAAAGGCTAAGCGTTGAAATAATTAAAAGCTGTCATTTGAAGTTATTCTAGTTTTCGTTTACAGACTTTAAAAATTGTTTAAAAAAATATTTTCAAAGAATGTCTAAAAATATGGAATCAGAAAACAAATTAAGGCCTTTATCTCACACACGAAATGAACCGATTATAACCGTTTTGGTCGATCAATTTTTGAACTAAAACCACTTAGTTCATCAGGAATTTCTGAGCGAAAATTTATAAAAATTGCGTATGGCAGACCCCTAAGAAATTTAAAGAAAATTTACGGAAATATAGATATAATTAGAGTTCAGCATTTTATCTCTAATTGACACGGAACCCAAACCCAAAGTAAAAAGAATCCAACCTTCATCTAATAGAGTGTGAAAGTCTTTTAAAAATCTCAAGAATTATATAGGGTTCTTACGACTGCAAAGTTTTCATCCGTATTTTATCTCAATGTCGTACGCTTTTATAACATATTGAGTTACAGTACTCACCCCTAATGGCATAATCGCTTGAAGACTGAAATAACACTGTTTCTCAGACCAACATGTATTGTTTTTGATAATTTAAACGCTTCACTATTTTGATGACATTGCTGTGAAACACAAAACGTTGGCTACAGAATTTTTGAGCCATAGATTAGGCCATTATAGCGAAGTGATGTTGTTTTATGGCATAATAATTATCACAGCACTTAGGAAATAATGATCAATATGTCAAGCACAATTAATCAGCTTCAAAAGTATTAATTTTAATACTAAAAACAACTATTTATCGCGCAAAAATCATTAAATATATGAATTATTTTAATAATACTAAATAAGTGGATCAATACTACCTTGTGGACCTTGACTTTTCAAATTCACGCCATTTAAAAATTTAAAACTCTTTTTTGTCAACAAATTTAAACAAACTTGTCATTTCTCTTTAAAAGTAATTGATAGCCGACTACCATCACCTAATAAAGTGAAAAAGAAAAAGATTTTTGAATTCGATTTCAAATTGTTCAAAAAGAGGAGCAGCCCTTACCTGAATTTAACATAGAGATCAATGTGTATTTCTTAATTTAGAGAATGAAATTTAACTCCAACAGATAAATGTTTTCACAAATAAACACGTATTTTGATGACCTCGTCTGACCTTAGTTTTTGGAAGGATCACAAAAACGGAAATTAAAAAATATTTATTTCTACGAGCGGTTCTTTCAAAAAGACTCAGACTTATTGATCCACCCAACAAAAAATAAAAGAACCAATTAAGAACTACTTACCCCACTTGTTTTCTTACTGCCATTTATACAGAGGGCACATATTTTCCCATTATCTGCAAAAGAAAAAAAGAAAAACATAAATTAATGTAAAAACAAAATTCAATTTATATTTAATAATACATATTAAGCATTATTTTTCTTAATTTGTATTCTCTTTTCTTGGCCCACTGTATTTATGCTGAGATATTTTTGCCTTTTTGTTCAAACATTTTAAAAATACACAGTATTTGTCTGAAGGAATTTTTTGTTGTGCAAGTGTTTCCATTTTGTTTTTATTTTTATTTTTATTCAAATGCTTTCAAAATAGTACAAAAAAAAACAAAAACAAACAATAAAAAGAGAGAATTTACCTTGTATGAGAGACAAGAAAAAAGAATCAAGCAGTACTAAAACCAATTGATATGAAAACATCATCCCCTATAATCCTGATTTTGTTTTCTTATTTTCCATTTCACTATCTCTGTCTATCTCTCTGTCACGCACCCTATTTGTTGTGCACGTATTGCTCTCTTCAGTGTATAAACATAACCTAATTTAATTTTTGATACTGAAATTGTGTTTTTGTTTTCGTTTATTGTTGGCATTGTCATACATTCACTGGCATTTACGTGATGTTATCCTAAGTCCCAATTCAAATTCAAATTCTGTAGGTCTTGGTTGCATTAATAATAAATATGAATATAGTTGCTCTTATCAGAAGAATATTTCACCCAAATAAGAAACAATTTCTTTTTAATGAAATTTCAGAAGTCCTATTACCCTTCAAGATGCATAGCACCTAAATCGCTGCATGCCGTCGCTAAGATCTAACCCGTAGATTTAAAAATCCATTTAGAAAATCGCAAAGGTGACAAGAAATGAGAAACCAGGAATCTAGGGAACCACGAAACCTATGAAAAGAAAATAGTGCGATGGATGATCAGGCAATTCAAGAAAAAAAAAAAAAAACATCTAAGAGAGTGTGGCAGTATGTATCCGTTTGTTGCCAATTAAATTAAGCCTCTTTATAAGCCAACCGATGTATTCTGAATTTAACTGAGACAATTGGAAGACCTATGACAGCAACAGTTCAGAAATTCCAATCTCTAGAAAACCAAAACTAGAAAGTATAAACAAATATGGCGTCTTTTAAAAATATTTCCAATTAACTCGATGAATCCAATACCTGTTTGTGAGGTATTACGGTCACATATATCAAAGAATGGAAATAACTTTTGAAAATTCTAAAATTAATTAGTTCGCTCCACTTAAACCGTTACACACGAAGGAGCTATGAATCTTTGTAATACCTTGCAAATTTCATCTTCCCCTCTAATCAATTCCTATGTATGGTCCCCTTTGGGAATTCTGGTTAATCCTTAGAAATTCTGCAGCGTCACGTGTTCAAAGCAGCCACGCTCATGAAAAGTACCAGCATCAAGTGTTCACATAGAGGCGAAGATTTATGTTGAAAACTCGTACACTTATATGACATCATCATAGAGGGTCCCGTAAGAATCCAAGTAAAAAGTCAGATTTTTTTTCTTACCTTATTAGAATTGGTCGGCACATTCTGAGTGGTAGGCATCAAACCACCCCTGTTTTATTTCGTCTTTAAGAAATTTTATTTCGTTAATTATATTTCATTAATTTTATTACACTTATTTTATTAATACTACTTTTCGTCCACGAGGTTATTTGTTAACTTTCTAAGAAAAAATTTTTTCTTCTACTTTGTCAGCTGACATTGCGTGTAACTGTTATGTGTATTCTAAAGGGAGTTGCCAACTTGTATCATTTTTGTTTTTCTTGAACTTTTGTTTTGTTTTCATTACTTATTGTTTACATTTGACATTGTCTCTCAAACAATGGTGGAGCACGTAATTTTAATGAAATGAGAGTGAGGGTGTTTACTTTATTAATACTCTGGTTATAATTTATTTAATTCAATAACTGTTTTATTAGGTGTGAGCACAAAGAAAGAAGAGTGAGGAGTATAAATGGATATAATAATCATGTTTAATTATATTTTCATTGTTTTTCTATAATTTGAGGTGGAGTTGCTCTACTTTTTTTGTATATGTATACATATATGTAGATTTGAATGAATGTGTGTGTATATAAGAGATATACATATTTATATAGAAATTATACAGTGCTTTAAATAAATAGTTAAACACTTAATAACAAACAAAAAAATTGTTTTTATATACGAAAAACTAAAAACTATTCAATGTAACAGAAAAGTTTTGAGATATAAAAAGCATTTCCTTTACACCTACATATACAATATGTACATATATACATACATGTATGTACGTATATAGTATATATACAATATATATGTAAGTTTATAGTATATACACATGTTGTATTTATATACAATAACACTATATTGAGTTTACTTTAAATAGGTCATAATAAATACTTTTTATATATACAAATATACATACATATGAATGTATGTAAGTATTTATGCATGTATATACATTAAAGTATAGCATATAAGCCAAGATTTTTGTTGCCTTTATATATAAGCTCGTTATATACATACAATACTACGTTGGTATGCAAACTTTTCTTTTTTTTTGTTCTTTTGGTCGCGTGCCAATATTTAAAAGAAAAACGATTATACATACGGTTTTAGTTTGTTTGTTTTTCTTTTTTTGGTTTTTTTTTCTGTTTTATTTTTCGTAGACCAACAAAAAAGAAAGGTTCATTATAAATGGATTTTCTATTTTTTTTTCCTGAATGAAAAACGATAAACGATACAAATATTTAAACTTTTTTCGTTTCCTTTTTATTTTCTTTTACATAATTTCCCCAATTTACAAAAAAAAAAAATTAAAAACAAAGTATCGAGAAAATATTATCCCATGGTTTGCTTTTCTATTCACAATGACACTTTTGTTGTCCCAACAAATATTTACTCAAGTAGATATATTATATTTGATATATATACTATGTATACTGTACTGTAACCATTTGTTACAATGCTTAAGAAAAAAGTATTCATTTTCTTCTTTTTTTGTGTCCTTTTTTATGGCAAATCATTATATTGTTATGTAGGAATCCCTAGAGCATAAATATCCTTTGGGCACTTAAGATTAATTAAGTGTAATCAGTAGAAGGGAAAATAAAAATAAATGTTCCATTCATTTGGAAAATTAAAATTAGACTTTCTATCATAGAAACAAAATAAAAGAGTACATACGACCATTTCGATATCTTACAGCACTTAATAAGTATTAATTAATTATAATAAGGAGTGGACACAAAAAAAAAACTAAACTTGATAATTAAAATACATACTGGATGAGTTCCAGTGCGTAGGAGGTTGCTAAATCTTAAGAAGATTGTAAAAATTTTTCATATGTTTCGAAATTCTCATCTCCTGATTCTCGACAGCTCTGCACAAACGAACACCACAAGATGATCAGGAAGCACAACCTTCTTTACCTTCACAATTGTTTACACAGATCGTATTGTTTCTAGGCAACGAAAAATGGCAACCCTATTCTTCTGGTGCAAATTTTTTTATCAAAAAAATGTAATTGATGAAACTAAAATACAACAAAGAAGTATAAGGGCGTGTCGCCAGGTTTAGTTAGGTTAGGTTGAATGTGTTATTACCAAATTTTATTAGTATATTCCGGGACTCTAAGGTCCAATGTGAAAATTTTAATTTCCTAATCCAGTTTTATGCGTATTTCATGTAATCTCCTTGAGGACCACTCAGTAATCCTGACAAGTCCTTAGCCTTAAGTCGCGTTAAGTTTGACAATCACATAGAAGGCTTCGTATCGATTATTCTTCATCCAAAACAGCCTCTACAATAGTTCCAGACTGGATTCCCTTTACACTCATCACTCAATTCGCCAAAGTGCCGTAGAAAGTCCGAATTATGACTCACACCAGTCATATTGTGTGCGTTAATTTTGTCCTTGAGTGGTGGAACCTATTGTTTAATGTTAACACCGAACGTAGAAAGTTGAGAAACTTTTGTTTGAAATTTCATTTTGCTCTCAGAGTTTCTGCTAGAGAACTGCTGATGGATGAAAGAGTCCTGCGAGAGTATACTCCTTACATTCTTATTAAAAGCATTGATTCTACGCAGTGACAACTGGAAACTGTACTGTTCTAGAACCTTTTACCATACATATCAAGCACCTGCCTAGACGAAAAACCTTGATTAACAAGAATAACAAGATCGAGATATGCTCTGTGGCAGCTTTATATTCGTTAAAGCAATGAGAAAGAATGTAAAATAAACGAATGTACATACATAGATACTAGTGTACAATATACCATCTGACCGCAGACAAGATAGTTTTTTTTTTCAATTTAATGTAATTATTTCACGTCATCAGCATATATTTAATATATAATTTTAATGAATGCAATTCCTTTTATCATAATAAATTTGTATGCGCTATCAACTAAATTTTTCTTATGTTTTCAATTAAGATTTCAACTGTTTGCCATATTTGAGAAGAAAAAATTTTTCAGAACAAATTTCAAAAATTAAATCACGAACCAAATCACATAATTCACGGTGGCCAGCAATCCAACCATCCTTTTTCGTCAAATTGCACAATTTTTAAAAATGTCAACATATTTATGAGAAAAAAAAAACGGGGAAAAAAAATAAGAAAATATACAAACATATAGAACGAACATATTTTATGTTGTCTTAACTAATTAAAAATTTGTCAAAATTAATTAAAATAACGACGAATAATGAAGAAAAACTAACAAAATTAAAACATACTCAACACCACTGAGCATAACGTAAATCAAAGAAAAACATTCGCTATCAAAATCATTTAAAAAATATAAAGAAAATTACAAGAGAAAATTGTGAAAAAATTATAAAATTACAGCAAAAGAAACTGCAAAACAGCACCACTTTCCTTCCCGCTTAACTACTACTGCAACAAATCATAGGAAAAAGACATCAAGATGTTGTTTGAAATAAAATGGCATTCAAAAGAAAAACTAAATTAAATAGAAATCAACACAGAGAACAAGAAAATAAAATAAAAATACATTTCAAATGTTGTCTAAGAAAACAAAAGAAAAACACACACATAGTATGAAAATCGATATAAATATGAACTTAAATACTGTTAAATGGACAGACAGACAGACAGACAGAAAAATTCATTTAAAAAAAAAAATTATTTGCGTAAATGGTTGATAATGACGAACATAAAAATGCGTTCAATTTTAAAATTTTTATACAAATAAAGCAGCAGCAGCAGTAAATAGAGGAGAAACAAAATTAAATGAAACCTCCCACCCACTTTTTCCTAACCATTCCCTCCCTAATATTGCAGTCATAAATAAAAATAAATAAAATCGATATGGTAATAGAATTCACAGTATAGTACACTACAGTGGTTGCTTAAAGTACTCGCACTAAAAATACCTGTGCTCACCGCAAAACTCTCATTTAAATTTTGTTTCTAAACCAGCTAAACACCTGAGCTATTTTGTGGTCAGTAATGACTGTACACATGTACATACATACGTACCCCACCTAAGTGATTCTCCAATGAAATTTTATTTCAGTAAAAAATTGTTTTTTTTTTTTGAATATTTATTTCAATTATTTTTAATTTAAATGCCAGGGTTAAAAAAATTAAAATTAATTTTCATTCTTTTGAAAAGACTACCTTTTTCATTGTTGTTTTTGTAATATCCCTTAGCGAAAATATGTATGTGCAAAAAACTAACAACAAATTTAAAAACAAATCATAAATATTTCAAAATAATACATAAAATGTATACGAAAATAACTCATCTTGCGGATAGATAAAAGAGTTTATGAATGTGTACAGTGTAGCATGAAAATATAGCACAGTATATTATTATTCTAAGCTTTTATCACAATAAAAGCATTTTAATTCATTTGATCAAAAAATTTATTATTACTATACCATGCCTTGTTCTTGAATGAAATACATACAGCTTCTTCTATATGTAAGGCCATAGGTTTCTATTAATTTGCATTTTCTATTAATTTGCTTCTCTATATTGTTAAAAGTACATCCTTTCCTTAACTTTATGTTAACTTCTTTTTCCTCCAATAGTTTTCTATTCTTCCCTATTTTTTCCCCGCTACGCAAATAATTGTTCGCTGTGAGAACTTCTAGAATGAAAGAGTTTCCAAGTTGCATAAAGTGCTACAAAGGTGTATTAATTTGTAGTTAAAGGTGTCGTGGTGAAACTTTGCAGATTGAGTTCTACTCTTTCTCAAGAATAAATTCAATAACCATTTTTCTCTCTTCTTCTGGATTTGAATCTAAACTGCACCGCTTAATAATCAGGTACTTTAACTACTACATCGCACTAATAAAAATGTAATTTGTAAAGAGTAGTTAGGTAGCATTGTGCATTTAAATTTGAAAAGAGAAGATTGCAAATCATTTTCTGAAACTGTTTTATATGGTGAATGAAAACCTTAACAAGACTTAAATTTTTATATTTCAATGGACTTGGTCTTCTAAGCTCTGTTTAATTGAACCAATCTTAGCATTTGAGTTTCTTCAACTTCTCTTGGTCTTCTAAGCTCTGTTTAATTGAACCAATCTTAGCATCTGAGTTTCTTCAACTTCTTTTTCAATTTTTGCAGCACAGTAGAGTGTGTGGAGATCCTTGCACGTGCGTGTAAGAGCAGATGTTCGGTTATTCTCTGTCCAATTGTAGTCAAGCTGAATAGAATGCCTCCTCATAACACTTATCCGCTGTAGTGGTAAGGAACTTTAATTAAATCCTACTCTTTCTCAAGAGTTACACTTCCTGGGGTATAGATGTTATTGTGTTCATTGATGATTTTGTCCTAACTGGGAATTTGAGGTCAGGGTACCTTTAAATAGATTAGGGAGCCTTTAAATAGATTATTTTTATTGGAGGTTAAAGACTCTTAATTTATAAACTTTGGCAACGATGATATATATTGTTAAACCCTTTCCAGACTTTCAACTTCTCATGCACATCTTCCTACTATCTAGACACGTACTTTATTCACAGAACTATTGTGATCTAAGTAAATAATTGAAATCAAGCCAATACTTAAAACATGTAGCTTTTAAAACAAATCATTGTGTACCTGCTCTCTATAGAAGATAATATTGCAAGGTCTGCCATTAAAAAAAGTAAGACAACCTTCAGGAGTAGTTATTTTTTATGCAGCATATGAAAATATTTTTTATCGGGCTTAAAACTTGAAAATATCATCGAGGAGTAAAGCAAAATTCACTTCTAACTGTGTACGGCTAATGGAAGAGCCGTAATAGAGAATATCTGAGAAAATTTGGATGCAAATTAAATTGGCCAGAAATAGGGTATCTTGTCAAATGCAAGTGAAGATGGGAACCAAACATACATAATCTCCAAATTCTTATATAATAAAAAGATTCACATACAATTGTTGATCTACTTAAAGGGGTTAATACAGATCATTGCATGTTCGGATGAGAGTCAAGTGTCACTTTGCTTTCACGGCCAAAAATAATTTTCTCTGAAGAAACATAGGCGGATATATGCCTGGATATGGAGCTCATCTCATCACTATTTTTGTAGACACAACTGCCAACTTTAGAAAATAAATTCCCCGAATACTAAAACTAAAAACAGCATAATCCGTTCGTTCTGTTTGTCTTTCAGCCAACTGATTAATAAAAATTTAAATTCAAATCATGTGTGCGATTCCTATTAAATGATTATTTTCTTTTTTAAGTTAAATTCATACAAAAATGTTTTAAATATGCAAAGAAAACATTAAAAGATTTCATAAGAGTGCAAAAAAAAATTTTAAGGAAAATACCGCCCCATATGCATATAAATCATATGACAAGAGGTTTTCAATACAATTTCTATTTTGTTTGTTTGTCAATCAAATTTGGCCTTTAATTCAAATACGAACGAAACAAAAAACAACATCATACAATTTTTTGTATTTATTTTATTGATTATGATTTATTTTGAAGATACAAGTGTAAATTATATTTAAATTAAGTGCGATATTTAAATTTATTTTCATTATTGGTTAATGTGTCCATCAATTTGAAATCATTTGAAATAAATCTTTGCAATCTCAACAGGCATGGACAATTTTGTATTCGTAAAAATGATTTCAAACGAAATCAATTTAAATTTTTACAACAAAACGTACATCTGTAATTTATTTATTTATTTATTTGATGTTTATAAATGTTCTTAATTTTGTTGCTGTTTTATTTATATTTAATTGATTTATTTATTTTTTTCTTCTTCCTTTTTGCTTTGCTTTTTCTGTTTAGTTTTATTTACAATTTCAAGTTTAAGTTCAAGGTTGTGCCTCAAATTGAATGGAATTGCAGAGAAAAATATCTTAAAATGATATTTTTGTAAAAACAAAAAAAAAAAGATTGAATATTACATACTATGTATGTTTGTATCAATATACAACAAAAAAAAAATAAAGAATTTGTTTATAACTTAAACCTCCAAAAAAAATAAGAATAAAATTTCTTTGTTTATATACGCTATGCTTAAGCTTTATGCGTAACGCTACAAAATGATGGTTGACATGCTTATTTTATTAAACGAAATGTGGGAAAACCAAGGTTAAAAAAATTCCAAAATATACGCCCCTTATATATTCTTTTCATAGACATATAACGGGTCTTTGATTAAAAGCTTCCTCTTTTTCAGCTTAAATAAAACAAAGTGTCACTGAGGCATCATCGAAACTTTTCTATTCGTTTGGAAGACCATACATACATATATAATTGGTCATTACAGACAGAATTATGATCTAGCTTCTCACTCTACTTAAGTGGTGTGCGTTAATTTTATACATGAGTGGCAGTGCCTACAGTTTAAAGTCAATTCTGAACTACAGATTTTTTGAGAAACTTTTAATGGCAATTTTAATTTACTCTCAGAGTTTTTGCCAAAAATTAGCTGAGAAATATTTTCTAATTTGAAATATTTTCTAATTGAAAATGAAATATTTTCTAATTTTTCGTTTTGTTCGGGATGTTTGAACCGTGGCCTGACGTCTAATAAGCCAACACTATCTGTTAGACTACAAGTGCTTCATTTTTTTGAGTTTAAATAAAAACCAGTGTCTGTGAGATAACATCAATATTTTTTTAATTGTTTGGACGACCTATTGGTCCCATTACGTGTTCTCTATATTGAGCACATCTCAAATGTCAAATTGTTTATGACTTCATCGCATAGATCAGGTAGGTTTTAAGGAACGCTAAGAAATCCCCACCAGAAAAAGTCTAACGGGGTCAAATCGTATAAATTCGGTTTCCAGTCCACATCACCTCTACGTGAGATGATGATGCATGAGCTATATAACACGTAGTGCTGATCTTTTGAAACCCCATGTCGTTAATTCTTAAACCAAATTAAGACAAAAAAAGGGTTGATTGTCTTCGACTTATAGAACTCACCATTGACAGTCACGGAGCCAACGTCATTCTAAAAAAAAGTGACCTTGTGATGTCGCCAAAAATTCACACCAAAACGTGACTCTTTCCAGATGCATTGAACACTCTTGTATCTTTCTTGAGAATTGGTATGGTTCAATAAAGTATTTTTTAAGAAACATAAACACAATAAATTAATCAATCATTAAATTATTAAGAAAGAATAGAATTCAATATGCAAAGGCCTTTACCCCAATTACCTGAACCAAGATTAATTGAATTTGTAAAACTACTCCAGCCTATCCATTTCATAAGTGGCTTCTTATAATTTTCTAAATTCTTCATATGATTCACAACAATTTGCTAGGCTTCATATTTCTATGGCTTTGGGGTTCCTTTTGTTTCGTGGCCAAATCCAGTATTTCTGAAAAGCTCATTGATATTGACGAATCTATTCCTGAAGAAATTTTGACAAGCATACGTTGTAACTCAACCTCACTATTTTTTCAAAAGCAACTTTCTCAAAGCAGTCTTCACACAAAAACTTTAAGAGTAAATAAAAAAAAAATTAACACACAATATGGGTGGTGTAAGAAGCTAGATTGTAATGGTTTTGAAACATTTTAATTTTATTACTTGGCTGAATATAATATCAGCAAATAGCTCTATTTGAATTCGTATATAACCCTACTGTGTGATATTGTTTTTCTTTTTTATATTTTCCTCCAAATATTTTTCAAACATTTCCATCCATGCAACACAAAAAGTGGGCGTATTTCTCTAACATATTTTACAATAAAATTAACAAAATATACATGGTCATTATAAATACATATTTATTATTCTTTTCTCTCTTTTTTTTTGCATATTTTGATAAAAGAGAACAAAAGGAATCCATGAAATACCGAAAAAACAGAAAAAAAAACAAAAAACAAAACAAATATTTTGTGTAGGTTGTCTGAGTCAGTCGATGTTATTGTCTGTGGACAAACATAAAAGAATTCTACGTTTATATTTGCATCATTAGTAAATTTATATTCTCTAGGTATATACGTGTATGTATATTAACAAATACAAAAAGTTTGGGGGGAAAAAAATGAACAACAAAAAAATATGATAATTGCTAATAAATTAATTTAAAATTAAATCACAGAGCGATACAATAAAATTCGAAATGCATTTTGCTGCTCTGGAAAGTGCTTAAAACAAATATGGGTCATTAACTAGAGACAATTCTTTAGAAAAAAAACATAAAATATTATTATTTTTTTCTTTTATGCAAATTCAGCAATTATATCTAGACTCTGACATCAATTAAATGCGAATAAAATTTAATAAAAATAAAAACAAACAAATTTTTTTAAATGTGAATAAATAAATCAACAAAATAATTAAGAAATACTTTATAAAAACACATAAAATAAATCTTAAATATAGATACAGAGAATATTTTAAAATGATTTGAAAAAAAAAATCGATATTTTCAGGTATTTTCTGATTTAATATGTGGTCGGATTTTAATTGCTAAATTTCAATTTATTTCAATCAAATTGATTTTAAATGCCAAATAATTTTTCAATTTCGAAAGAGCGTATTTAATGTATAAGAGAGAGATAATATTTTTAACAAAATCTAAATTTATTTTAAATAATTTTCTTTCTTTTTATCCTTTGCAGGTATAATTTGTTACGGAGTTTTTTCAATTATTGAACTAAGTATGAATAACTAATACGTTATGGAAACTAATATTAATTCAGGTAATAACATTTCGGCGAACTAAGCTCCGACAGCTACTAACTAAGCCCCGATGTTCTTCGCTATTCTTATTGCAGCTTATTAAAATTGAAATTCAATTATTTTAAAGCCTCAGCTTTAGTACGGTCCTAAATTAAGCTGACCTAATGCTACTTTAGGGTAATTAGTACGAGATAAGGACTAGTCCTATTGTGGTTCGCACTTCTCCCAGTGAAACTGATTATACCTATACATATATAATTGGTCATTACAATCATTCAGTCGAGATTACGACCTAGCTTCTCACACCACCTTTATATGCAAGTGGCAGGAACTATAATTCAAAGTTCAATGACAGATTTTTGAGAAACATTTTATGTAAATATCTTTTACTTTCCGAGTTTTTGGCAGAAATCTGCCTCGTCGACAAATTTTTTTTTCTCTTATTTCTTTGTGTTGGATATATATGACCTGGTGTTTGACCTGTGGCCTTACGTTCAGAAGTACATACATACTAAGACTGTGAAATAATTACTTCACTACTAGTTAATACAGGAAGTAACCAGCAGTTGCATTTGTGAAATAAATAAATCTGTATTCCCTTTGTAAACATGTAAATAAAATCTAAAATCTGTCAGACAAACCATAATACTATATAATCATCATAATAAACGTTCATATACAACATGTGAACGATTTCCTTTTAATGCCACCTATCATCTCGCACTCTTCCCGAACCCGTTTCGTTTACAATAAATACTAGATTTGGCATTTACAAACAATAAAATTGGCATTTACGATTGTAGAGAATATTTTCAGTTTTTCTTTTTTTTTTATTATTTTCATTCGCCCCAATTTAAACGAGAATATAAAGCAAAATAAGCGTGAGCTTGCAACCATATTGCAATATTATATTTTCATTCTATCGTATGCAAAAAAAAAAAATCTAACAACACAGTGCTATCAATAATTAAAGAGATGGTAGTTGTAAAAATTTGGATATTACTATGATAGAGTATACAAACATACACGTAAAAAGCTAGATCATGACTATGGTTATCAAGTATTGTAAACCACCTCTTAATAAAGAGCAGGATTCAATTTAAAAAAATTCAAACTATTTTTCTGAATGCAACAGTACATCGGGTCTTTCATTAAGCGCTTATTATCTTTAAATTTCTATAAAAGAAAATGGCTGTTAGATATCTTGGAAATATTTTATTCCTCTGAAAGGCCTATTAATGCCATTGTGTGAGGTCCTCAATGCCTTCCATGGCTACTCCAGACGACTCTGGTGCATAAATCAGGTGCAATTTTATCGTTGGTATGGATTAAATTGGTTGTGTGGACCTCTCAAATATTCACTGTGAATTCCCAGAGTGTAGCACTGCAGTAATGTTCAATTTTTCATGACTCTAACAGACAGATCAGGTTGAATTTGACCAATTCATAGATTATGTTGGTTTTGAGTACTTCTGTGGTTTGAAGCTTATTCGTATACATATGACACTTTAAAAAATTCTCGTATAGGAAATCTAATGTGGTATAAGCTAAGTACAACGTTGCGCCGTCCTGTTGAAACCTTACATTGTTGGTATCGAGATCACCCTAGTCAGGCCAAAAGAAGATGGCAATCAACAATTTATACTCCCCGTTAAGAGTGATATCCTCTCTTTTGTCGTTATCAGAGAAATATAAACAGATGACGCCGTCAGACGGAAATCCATACTAAACTGTGATTTATTTCAGAGGCATTGTACACCCTGAGATCTCATGTGAATTGGTATCGCACCAAATTCGACGATTTTGCGTGTTCACATATCCATTCATTCAAAAATGGGCCTTATCGCTAAAGATGATTTTTTCTATGATAAGTTCCCCGTTACCCATGTCGAAAAAAACAATTTTATTATTTACACACGCTGTTGAATGTTATATCCCCCCATGGTGATTTCAAAACAGACTGTATAAATGACAACTAATTTGACAGAAGTCGCCGTAGTCTATTAGTCAAACCCCAGGTCAGACATCTCCAACAAAAGGAAATATGAAAAATTATTTCTCCGGCGCCTTCCTCTCAGTAGATTTCTGGCAAAAACTCTGAAAGTAAATAAAATTACCATGAAAAAGTTTCTTAAAAATTTGTCGTTCGGAGTGAACTTTAAACTGCAGATCCCGACAGCTCATGTATAAAACATAAGTGGTGTGAGAAGCTAGGTCGTAATTCTGAAAGAAGCGTTGCAATCAGATTGAAAATAATTGAAAAAAGTTGATTATGTACACTTGACCAGCACTGCATATCATTTAATCTAATTTGAAATCTTCAAAGTTACAGTTCAACAAGAAGTTTATTGTGTGTCCTAAAATTTAAGTTCCCTGTTGTGTGTTGTTGCATTTAATTGCAAATAATTTAAACAGAAAAGTATGTAATATATACACTAACATTTGTATTTATTCACTTGTGTTACACAGAAGACACTGCCAATTTTTTTTCGTAATGTTCCTAATTATATGACCTGAACTGTTACGTATTTAATTTTCAAAAAGGGAGGAAGAAAAAAACAGAAATATAGCAAAAAGTGCATAACAATTTTAGACAATTGTTGTCGATTGCAATTCATTGCTACCGTGTTTTAGTTTTAGTTGTTTTGGTTTTGTTTTTTTTTTTTCAATTTGTGCTTTGTTGTTGAAGGTTGTTGCCAGAGCTGCTTACAGAGAAAACATTTTGCGGGTTTTTATCCATTGAGTGTCTATATGTCTAGCTGTCTGCCGGTTAATTGATACATTGTTGCGATGTAATTTATTTACATATACTTACATATTTACCGAACTACACATTCAACTTTTTTGAAACCCCAACGAAGGGTAACTAACCCCATTAGAATATGAGCCAATTTTTCAATAATAAAATTGGTTTTGATTTTCTCTTTTTTCCTTTTTATAGTTTATTTAACTAACTGTTATATATTTCACCCAAAAACTTTTGTATTCATGTTGTGTTGGATTTTAACGAAATTCAAATTCAAATTCAACTTAAAACAGAAACAATTGAAAAATAGCATCTCCATATGATTTATTCGCCCTCTTAAACCTTCCAACTACGTGCAGAGCAAAATAAACAATTAGATAAAACAGTTTTCATGTGGAAAATTACATGAGCAACTGTAACAGTTGTTATGTTCTATTTGTTTAATAGAAATAGAAATTTAAAAGAGCAAAAATAAAAATAAAAAACAAGTGCAGAATATAATCAACTTATTGCAATGAAATTCATAGAAACGAATTGAATGATATTTTCAAAACACATGTCAAAAATAAATGTTAGGCGTAGAGGTAAAAGGGGGCAGAAAAAAGATATGACGACTGTGCATAGTGTTGGAAATTCAATAAACACTGAATGTACCACCATAGGAATAGAGTGTTGGAAACGAACAGTATTTTATAAGTGCCAAGTAAGGGCTCGAAGACACAAAAAAAGTAATTTTTGAAAATCCAGAATTATTTTATCTTAAAAGTATCTAGTAGCCAATGTGTTGGTAGAGTATTGGCTTATCAGATGAGAGTCCGTGATTCAAACCCCAGGCCATAATGAAATACGAACAAATATTTCGACGGCGACTTCCTCTCAGCAAAAACTCTGAGTAAATTAAAAAAGCAATGAAAAATTTCTCAAAAAAGTCTGTTGTTCGGAATAGGTTTTAAACTGTAGATCTCGCCACTCATGTATAGAATTTAACACACACAACATAAATGATGTGAAAAACTAGGTCGTAGTTCTGACTGAAGAGTTTTAATGACATGTATGCAATATGCAGTATCTATGCAAAACCATAAATTAGGCTACGAATTGTTCGCTTATCTAGTATATTAATAAGACTCTACAACCCTGTAAGGGTTAATTTTTAGAACAATTTCCATTTAAATATGTATGTACGTACAAGTGTAGAACTAAAATAATACGATAAATAAACAGAAGAAATTACAAGTAAAGAAATTTAAAAAATAGAAATTAAAAAAACTATACACAGACACTCACTTTATAATGAAATAAAAACAAATTTACTTGGCTATTCAGTTTCTTATTTCTTTGTACACACCACCACACATTTCAATTCATTCATACATTCTATTAAGAAGAAGAAGAAAATTTCTATTGAAATGGATGGAAAACTAAGAGTTTCTTTTTATGTAATAGCCAGACACTGTGGCTGGCAAATTTAGCATTTAACCTTCATATTTCATAATAATGCACTTGTGTATTGCGAAAAATTAGTAGCGGAAAAACAACAACAATAAAAAATAATAAAATAAAATGCATAAACTTGTGCCATTTCTATTTAGTTTTTCTATTTTAAGAAAATGCAATATTAGTTCTATTAAAAACTGTTTTTCAACTCAAATAGATTTTACAGACTAAAAGTTCGTACGGAATCATTTTAAAAATATTCAAGGTGCTAAGCCTATAACAAGTTTGTACATAAAATGTATGTCATAATAATTTTACCTAATTTCACAGCGACATTAGGTCGAGGATGGTTAGTGACAGTGTTAGTAATATGTATGCATTTGAAAGCTTTTGAGGTGGTTGATGTACCAGCCAAGAAAAACCGTTCTTTTGGCCGTAAGATATGTTTTGAACAACTCCCAGACTGTCTCTTTATTAGGGACAATTCACATGTCTCAGTTAGAACAAGTGTTTACATATACAGAAATCACCGTTGTCTGATAGGTATGATGTTGGCTTATTAGACGCAGAACCGCAGTTCAAACCCCAGGCAAGACATCAAAACGAAAGTATAAAAGAACATTTCTTCGGCGACTTCCTCCCAGCAGATTTCTGGTAAAAACTCTGAGAATAAATAAAAATTGCAAGAAAAGTTTTTCTAAAATCTGTTCGGAGTCGACTATAGTAAACTATATAGGCCCCCCGCCACTCATGTGTAAAATTAACACTTACAACTTAAGTGGTGTGAGAAGCCAGATCGTAATAATGACTAAAAGATTACAAACCATTTCACCTTTTTTTTTTTTGCTGATGAGGTTGAATACATATGTCATCTAGCTAGTAAAGATGTGATATCTTACTACTGCTCATATTGCGTTGTGGGATACAGAAGCAAAAGATCTTTAAATATCTGGAAAAGTGAATTACACGGACATATTCCGCTTGATCTATGAAATTCCTACGTGTCTAATAATCCATGCATAAGTTGAGGTAGGACCTTATTTTATTCATTCACAATTGGTCATTACAACCGTTTAGTTAGGATTACGACATAGCTTCGCACAACACTGACGTTGAGTGTGTTAATTTTATACATAAGTGGCGGGCTAAAATTTAAAGTCGATTAAAACGGCAGATTTTTGAGATACTTTTCATTGCAATTTTATTTGCTTTCAGTGATTTTGCCGGAAATTTGCTGATAAGAAGTCACCGAAGCAATATTTTTTTTTATTTTCGTTTTGATGTCTGACATGGGGCTTGAACTGAGGCCTCACGTGCTGGAGTTATTGAATTCATAGAGAGCTTCTCATATTTCCGCAATAAAGATTTGCAATTACAAATAGCGAATGATAGCCTGATGATGATGAAAAATGTGTCACTGGTTACGTCGTCAAGGCAAAATATTGACAATCGTAAAAATGTTTTGCTAGGAATGGGATCACTCGCAAGAAGCTTAATAAAGTTCTTAATTCCGCATAACTTTAATGAAATTATTTTTAAAGCGGCTTATATAATGTCATAAAACCGCATTATTGTAGATTTTTTAAATCTCAATACCATCTGCAGCAAATTATTTCAAAATCATGTCAATATTTTACAGATTTCAAAAGCAGTCTACTTTCATTGCGTTAAATAAATTCCTTGTAATCAAAATGGATTACCATTTAATCTTACAAAATTGAAAAAAATTCAATTACTTCTGCCAAAATTTTTTTTCTCTGTGTCGAAATGGAAATTTTTTAATTCCCAATACCCCGAACGACAATTAAGATAGCCGTAATCTATTCAACCATTTGAATGAATTAAAGTATCAGCCGAAAAAAATTAAATTTAATTAAACTGGAAAACAAACAAAAAATGAAAACGAATACAACTGCCTTTAAAGCTACTCTTGACCCAATTTATTATGTACCCGCTTCTTGCGACATCATTATTAAGTGGCCCCACTTCCAGTGTAAGTTACAATAATAATGTTGACGACAATGATATTGATGAGACCATTTAATTTCTTTTTCAACACCATTTACTTTTAGTAGCCTACCAAAATAACTGCTAAGTGGTTTGATGGCAAGGGGGCAGACATATAAAAAGGGATGGAGAAAAAAATAACAAACAAAAAAAATTCTTATCAAATTATCATGGTACCCTTAAGGCTTGTCTAATACCGTAACAAATCAACGTCCCCACTTTTACTTGTCAAAGAAGAAATGCCATAAACCGCTTAACCATTCCCAACCATGCCACACAACTTGTGGCAATAAGAGAAATACACACAAAAATCCTGTCATTTATTGTGTTCTCTTATTCTAAAAATTCTCACTGTTCTGTACATGAGTATTGCCATTACAAATTCTATTCGTAGGTATTGTTGGTATGTGTCTGTCATGTGTATCCGTGTGAGAACATGTCAAACTTAAATGGTTCCTTTTCTTCTTTGGTTTTGTTTTGGTTACATGGTTGAGTGGTTGACTTGATTAGTACAACCTCATTGTGTCTCTCGGTTGTGGTACAAAAAAAATTTATTACAACTGGAATTGAGTACCATAAATTCTATTTGCTGTGTTTGTTAATTTGCAAAAAAAAAAAAAAATTAAGAGGAAATCAAAAAAAGGTATTACTTTAGACATATGAATGTGTTTCTTAATGTCCTAATTTTTGTTTATGTCTGTCTGTATGTATGTACATACGTGCTGCAGGAATATTGCCAACATTCAGCGTGTCATTAAGTCTACAGTTCTGCTTAAATCTGTGGTTTCTTCTTGATATGGGAGGTTAAAATGTTGCATATACTCCTGCCACTGCCGCGATTATCACGATTTTCAAATCCATTTCGTAAGATTTTGACAACTTAGATCATCTGTTCTCATTAAATTTCAGTACAATCCTTCGGGAATGATCACCCGGCAATCAGGATGCTCGCATAATCTAAGATCTCTGTGCAAACTAGAGCACCTGATATCATATTAGATAAGCCTGGAATTCTAATAGCTATCCATCTGCACTAGCAGTCACCAACACTGGATAGTTGTGGCATCAGATGTCATTCATTTCAATTGAATCTCCGTTAACCTAGGATTTACATTGACCGAAGGTATTAAATTCGTTTCTGCACTATCGAACTAATTAATGGCAATGTGAGCTAGAGCAGATGCACAACACTCTTTGACTTGACATAGTATTGGCTTCCTCATAGGAAAAAATTATCCATCTGAAGGATACTTGAGCTATTAGGAAGATTGTAGTAATAGATCAGATTAATTTCGACTGGAAAAACTGGAGATTTTCATCTCGTATCTGTTAAAAAGTTGAAGTGATCATAGGAAGCCTATGAATCAATAGGCCGCTCATAACAGCCCAATCTTTTTCATATGTATCTATGAGTAGATCATTAAAGATGCTCGTAATTCGGTTAAAAGGTTATTGATATAAGTACAGTAGCCTAATCCAATGCCCAGTTCTAGGAAAACCTATACTTAAATAACAAATACTGACATCCAGTCAAACATTTTTAAGAACTCTTGTATTATCACAGTAAATCGACGCAGAGGAGTTTCCCATAGTTCTAGCAGCTGACTATTCTAAACAGACATTAAAAGCTTCTTTTCAACCTATTCATAAAACATTTTCTATTCCCATTTCAAACAAAGAATAAGTAACAGACGATAGTCGAAGTTAAGTTAATTAAAATAATTCTCTCTCCGTATTTGCAAGCATGCTCATAATTTTTATTATACTTGTCAGTCAGTCGATTTCTTAGTAAGTTTCTGCAAGAATATGAAGAGTAATTGAAAGCTGTCAAGCGTGTTTATGTCGGTTACGAGTAGATAAAAAACAGCAAAAATAAATTAAATAAAATACACAACTACTAAACGAAAAAGTCTTTTATAAGTCATTTTATGTTATGTTGCTAAGATAAAAGATACTGTAAAGATACAATGTACGTATGTATGTATGTACGTGGTGGAGGGTACTGGTATGGATGCAATAGTCTTTTGCCTATTACCCGCAGCAAAGGGAAAATAAAAACAATAACAAGAACGATAAAATGGGGTGGTTTCCAAGTTAGATAAATGGTTTGGAATGTTTTCACCATATTACTTATGAAAATGAGCTCACATAATGCACTATGGGTCGATGACAAACAAAGTTATTGAAGCTGTTTGGAGCAATCTCTTTGGACAGATTAAGAATAAATCTCTCTCTCTCCATCTACCTTCCCTCCACTCTCCCCATCTTTCTGCGACAATACAATATAGTAGAAACACGGTGCTAGATTGTTAATAAATTATTATTATAAACCAAACCCTAGTAAAAATGAAAATTTCAATTGTGCAGGTGAGACGAAAACAAGAAGGTCAAACAGTTTGAATTATGGTTTAAAGAAAAAAAAAATCATTTTAAATTCCTTTGTAAATGTTTGGTGAGAACTTAGGTTATATTGGGCAATATATCTTTAAAAGCGTAACAAAAAACCACGCATACGTCAAAGTACTACTCTAAGGTCGGGTCACATAGGATTCTTCAGACGTTAAACTTTTAGTTTTTCAACAGTTTCAACAACATTTGCTACTTTTCCGTTAACGCAACTTCGAACTTTTGTCGTACGTTAAATACTTTGACAGCTGTCAACGGACTTGTTTATCTTGTGTGTAGGCAAATTCAATATACGACAATGAACAGATTGTGTCAAACTGGTATATTGCTACTTTGCTGCGAGTTGAAAGTATAAAAGTACAACGTATGATGGATGTTATGTGACTTGACCTCTATCTGCATTGAAAGTACACATAAATTTATCATGTTAGATCATATTACATTTTTTCGTGCCCTCAACCAGCAACGCATAATGTTGATACACAAGAAAATTATAACGAAAACTGAGTACAAGTGTTTATTTCTGCAATCATTGAAATGTTGATACTCTTAGTAAAAAGCCATCACAGGATCTCTTTGTTGTAACAACAACAAAAGGCAACAATATAGGCAACTACCAATGAAAATATTGTCAATAGTAATATAAGAAGGAATATACCAAAAAGGACAAACATTGTTTACTTTTTTTTTCTTAATTACATTCGCTTACAAAAAAAAAAACGCCTTAAATAAACGCCTGGATAAATATGTAAGTGTTGCCAGTTTAAGTATTATTATACATATTTGAGAACTTTAATGTATCAAAATAAATGGATTCAAAAATTTTTAATCATATTTTAATTAAATTATTTTCTTTTTTGTTAAATTATTTTTCTTTTTTTTTTTTAACTTGCATTAAAAAAAGGAACATTTAAATTGTTGCCAAATATTTGTGGCATAAAATTGTTTTCATCACAATTTTATTTTTATCACGCCTGATTTGTGGTCTTTTGGTTTGAATTTGAAAGAAAAAAAATCAATTAGGAACTCATTTAAAAATATGTACATATGTATATGTTCTTTTGTCTCGTATTGTGTATTGTATTATGGCAGTATAGTATATGCATACATACTTGTGTTTAAAACAAAAATAAATAAATAAATTTATTTTAAATATAATTTTCAGGAAATTTCTTTTGAAGGTTAAGGGAGAGAGTCTTGTTAAATAGAAACAAACAACAGAAATTAAATCGATTATATTAATAAGTCTATTAAAACGATATTTGTACTCCTCTCCAATTTTATAGCGTATCTTTATTCTATCTCCTCCAAGATGCTGTTCGGTGTCATCAATGAAAATTCTCTGCCTAGCACTTGAAATGCACCCAGGTGTTCCTTCTTGCGAAGCAAACTAAATTGTTTTTTTATTAACCCCAAATAATTCCTGGGTAGTCTGACTCATGACATAAATCTCCTCTTATTGGAATTTTAAACAAAAGTTTTGTTTGCCTCAATTCCACTTTGTTTCTCTTTCTTTGAGTATAGCTTTCCAAATATCCGCCTCACTCCACAGTAGGGTTCTGGAGCCATTAACGGCGGGCCTCCTCTTAGGCCCGTTTGTTTACTCATTGTGGAGAAATCCCACATGACCGGTGACCGAGCAGAAGGTAACTTTATTTTGCCAACCTAACTTAAGGTGTTGTTTCTTATATCAACGTAGATAAAATATTTATAAATAAGGTTTCCTCTTGCAAATAACTCATTTAGAAGCTGCCTAACCTCCATAAAAAATAACGTCAACGAACACAAGGCCCTGTTGGAAAAAACATGGACTTAAACAGCTAATGTTTCTAATTAATATCCCCAATACATGTACATGTTCTAAGCAGCGAATAATGCTAACTTATCATTCTAACACCTTTTGTATTAGACCAACGCTATTACCATTAGCTGCTTTGATTTCTTATTAAATTTTCATTTATTTATTAAATATGTTTCTAATACGAGTAATACTAATTAAAACCTTTTAATCTTTGTCATCTTTACACTACTACCGCCCCAGCATTATCATAATTTTATGACAAAATTAGCTACGACAGCAATTCAGTTACAGTGTTGAAGACCCCACAAACAGTATATAAAAACAAAGGCAATTAAAAACTTAGCCACACGTGTATTAAACACATGAAATTTGTTATTTCTATGGCTTTCACTCAACTAACAACTAATGCGACAAGCATTTAAAAAATGTTTAAATGTATGTATGTGTGAGTGTAAATACACTCGTATACATACTTACTTATGTAACGGTACTTTTTTGTTATTTTCTTTTTTTTTTCTAAATCAGCATAAATATGGCAACAAATTGGATCATACAATATATTCAAGGTTAGAAAATAGGGGGTAACCTTAACAAAAGAGTAAAACAAAAACAAAACAATAGCAATAACAATAACAATAAGAAGAAAATAATTATGATGGCAAGAAAAACACCACTAAACGCTATAAAATACAAGAACAACAAAATACAATAGTACACATACACATACATATACATATACCATACATACCTATACATGCAAAAGTTTTTTTTTTTTAGTAAAATAACAAGAAACAACAGCGACTAAAGTAGGAAAAAAGAAAATGAACAACTATTTAGTGCAAAGCATACAAACATACATATACATAAGTATGTACAACTATATTTGTATATGTATTTAAAAATAAATAAAAATAAACAAAACGGAAACAGAGAAAAATAAAAATTGCATTAAAAAAAGAAGAACTAAATGAATAGAATGAAAAAAGGAATAAAAATAAATAAAAAACTTTGACTAAACTAGAACAGCTGACAATGCATTTTTAATGCAGAGGCACTTAAATAAGCTCTCCTATTCCTATATGCTCACGTTGTTTTATTTATGCTTTAAAGCATTTAAAAAGTGTATTCAATCAGACAAAACAAACATTTACTGTCAATACTATAGTGGTGGGCTTTAAAAAATTGCTTTGGAGAAGACGTTTTAATTAAATTAATCACTTTATAGTACTATTCAAGGGATATTTAAGCAAGGTGGCCGCTGTTACCCAGCTGATAGTGTTTAAGCTTTTTTTTTAAAATACGCCAGAACTAGAAAATAGATTGTGAGAGAAAGAAGGAAAGAAGTCGTGTTTTTGTACGTTAGATTTGAAAATATTAATGTGGTAAGTGAAAGCAAGTCTCTGTAAAAAGGTCGCTGTGGCTAATGTACGAATTTATCACGAAAGAATGTGCTCTGCAAGAAAGTCGAATACATAAATACATACATAACTGGTCATTATAACTCTTCAGTTTGGATTACGACCTAGTATATCACACCACTTTTGTTGCGTCTGTTAATTTGTAGATGAGGGGCGGGGTCTACAGTTTAAAGTCGATTCCAAACGACAGATTTTTGAGAAACTTTTTCATGGCAATTTGTTATTTAATATCAGTGTTTTTGCAAGAAATCTGCAAAGAGAAAGATGTCTAATCTTAGGTTTGATTCATGCCCACACATTTAATAAGCCAAGAGACTACCTGCTAGACCACGGTCACTACTGGAAGCAAGGATTTTTACTTCACCAGAGCTCGCTCTGTTTTTATTAAAGATAATTTCGCCCTCAAGCCTGAACTGAGTATGTTTGAGAATTTTATTCCACTTACGATCGAAGAGATCAGATGAAGTAAAGAATTTATTACATTGTCTTAAGAAAATCTGACACTTCGATAAATTCTCATGTCCACAACATTTTGAGTAAACAAAATTCATCCCGTGGGCAGTTTTTTGCATGCATTCAATACATGGGTTAATTTGTAGTGAAAGTTTCTAAAGAGAATGAAAAAAAGAAAAAGAATAAAAGAGAAGAAAGAGAAATCTAACCATCGTTTTGGTTTCAGTTTCCTTAATCAAATTTTTCCAACTAACAAGATGACTGATTAACAGTATCATTTTGAGGAACGAAACCTTACTTTTTCTCATCTACCTCTGATGTTATTTCTATTGTTATCCTCTTTGGAGGTTAAGGGTCATTGAGCGTCAGGGATTAATTATTTAGATGAGCATACAAATTTTCTTTTTTTTTTAATTCCAAAACTATAATGAAAACTTATTCGTGTTCTCCTGGTTTCGACTCAGATTGCTTGGGTTTGTACCCAAGCGCTTTGACCACTACTCTCTGCCACTTCTGTTCAGAGTTGTTAAAAATGGTCTTTTTCAGTATATAATCGTCCGTGATATTTCAAAATCAATCCTCTAAAAGCAGGATTTCCAAAAATCTCCATAAAAGGTCACTTCAATTATGTGTGAGATTTGGAACAAATTGGAAAATTAAAATTTTTTTTATTAAGTTTTTGGTTAAATTACTTTCTTATCATTAAGGTAAATTATGTAATTTTTGTAAGCATATGACTGTGATGCTTTCTACGACAGAAAATGTGAAAGCAATCTAGATGCAGCCAAATTTATTTATAAACAAAGCATTGTTTTAATTGTAATGTTTTCGTATTTTTGATTTGATTTTTATTTTTTTTTTATAAAAGTTTGAAAGAATTGTAACAAATGCATTTGACACTTGATTTGTAGCATTTTATTGCTTCTATTTTATCAAGCATGCATATTTTAAGAGATGCCAGATTAATGCAATGGAAACTTTTTTCAAATTATAACGGAAAGAGATTCTAATGAAAGCGATGAAAACGTTGAAAGCGATGATAGGGCTGCACATTAAAAGCACGGCCTTTGCTTGAGGGCTATATATGAAACGAAGCCATATCCTTGATGACAGTGCATGATAACTAAGTTATGCCGACAAGGCATAGAGAACCAAATAACCTAAATGTGCTCCTCACAAGAGGTAGGCATTGACAAAGAAAGTGGATCTCCTCTCCAGCAGATCCACACCTACGGCAAAACTCCTTTGATGGAAGCTGCAGTAACTTATCATGGAGTCAAAAATTTGCTTTGTCCCTGAAGATAACTTAGTTTTTTTCCTTCCCTCTTAAAATACTAATTTTGATAACAAAATTCATTGTTTTGCAATCGTGTCGAATTGGCAATTCTTACATTGCATTGTATCTGTTTTGAAACTAAAAAAAATTACACTGAATAACCAAACAGCTTTTTCTAATCAGCCTTGTTAATCAAAGGATCGTTTTTTTTTTCTTCATTATAAAAAATTTTTCTCTAGTTTTTAGGCTAGGGGGAAGTAGACGTGACCGCAGCATAGAGTTTATTATTTTATCGTTCTATTTCTTATTTATAATATACTACACGTAATTGAAATATAAGAAGAAACTAACGTTTAGTGTGTGTAAACGTAAAACCAAGTTCTAAACCGAATTGAACAATTATCAATCAAGTAAAGTTGTCGTGTATGAAGAAGGACAGAACTTTGATAAACTATCGTAATATATATAGAATGTGGGTGTCTAAAAATAAGAAATAAAGTAGCAAGTAAAATACTGCTAACACAGATGGTGAAGCAAACTATTGATTTAATTGTCTATCACCTCTCGGGCAACTCCAAACAAATAAAAAAATAAAAGTAGTGCAACAAATCCCTGACATCTTATTTATAAGTAAATATAGAGAGGAAAAACAAAAGAAATTTTGTGTAATGTACATAGATTTTCGATCAAAACCAACTGAAAAAATTAATACGAATTATATTTTCATGAAATTTCTCCTTTTGTTCTTTCCACAAAGCTTCTTATGGAACACTCTGTATTTTATCTTAGTCATGTCAGGGGTACTTAAAATTTTGGTAAAAGCACTTTCCTACGTGTGTCAAGATAAATTCGAATGTAAAAACCAAAAACGCAAACCCATAATTTTAGCAGCGTCACTTTTGACATTAACAGAGCAAAATTTACCTTCAACAGGACAAAATTTGCTGTTAATAGTGCACTGTTAACTGTTATAGGATATATACAAAGTCGAGAAGTCCCGTTCTACATTCAAATAGTTTTATGTAAACTAATATTTATTGAGAAATTGACTTTGAAGAACAAAATTAATTTTTTTCCTCCTATGAGAAAAACTTATCGAGAGGATTGGCGATCATTTCTCAAAAATATGGAAGTGGACACGTACCTCCCCTGGTAATCCAAAGGGTATACTTTAAAACCCTATGAGTAGTATGTCTCAAATAATCGTGGAACTCTCGAAACCTGACTTAGAAAAGAAAAATTCTTTTATTAAAATTTTTGGAGGGGATAAGGGGTCAGTTCTGAAGTATATGGAAGTGCACACATATCCCACTATATACAAATGGTAGACCAAGCGGTCTACTTACTTTAAACGCTTTAAAACACTCTTGTTACTGTTGTTCAGTTTGTTTAGAGCTTCACTGTACTCTCGATGTCAGTGTGTACGTATGTAAGAGAGCGCCAAAGCAAAAGAAAAATCCATTTTAATTAAATAAATGCTTGTATTTTTTTGGTTTCAATGCCAAAAATTTTCTTAATAATAAAATTAAAAATAATTTTATTGTTTAATTTGTTAAATGCTAGTGTTCGTTTGGTTGAAGAGCAAACAAATCATAAGAAAGTGAATTTGTTTATACATATGTATGTATGTATGTATGTATGTATTGTTTTCTGGCAAATAGTTTTTCTTTTGGTCTTTATTGAAACATTACATCACATATGTATGTGTTGTTATTTTTGGCAAAAATCACTTTTTTACCTTTTTCGATTCGTTTTATTTTTGTTTTAATTTATATTTTTATGTGTTAAACGAAATTGAAATTGAAATTGAAAAATTCAATCGCAATCGCAATCATGAAAAGTGAAAATTTTGCAGCAATTAAACAAACGAACAAAAACAATTTCATTTAACCATTTTGCAGACATGCTCGTTTATGCATATTCTATCCATATATTGTTTATTCTTTACATACATATGTACGCATCCATATATGCATATGTACATACGTACATGCAAATAAAATAAAAGTTTACACGACTGTGTATTCTAATAACTTTTTGTTTTTAGTCAACAAAATTGTTTAAACTTGTTGTTTACGTTTTTGTTGTTTTGCTAAATTACTACACAATAGTTGGTAACATTTTTCTTCTTTTTGTTTTTGTTAAGTAATAGTAAACATTTAACGTTTGATCGTGCGGAAGTTTTTAAAATTGATTTCTAAACGTGTGCTGTCAATACATTTACGGTTTAGGAGTGTTTGTGCGGAGGCGAACTTCATTGTACGTGTGTTAGCTTTAATGAAAA